>JASANA010000182.1:0-14429 GCA_030248095.1 Ptycholaimellus sp. GST1_10
GAAGCCGTCCATGTTGCCATTGGCCTTGTACACCACCGACCTTGCACTGCTGGGCAGAGTGAGGGGAGGGGGGGGCAGGGCAGGAGACCTGAGAAGGTCTGCGGAGGACGTCTTCCAGGAGGCAAACTGCATGACGGCGTACGCAGTCATGAAGTTGCAGAAGCGGTTGTGGAAGCCGCCCAGGTTTCCGTAGGCCTTGTACACCACCGACCTCTAGGGACGCAGTAAGGAGGAGGGTGGGTTTGAGGCCTTGTAGAGGAACTGGGTGGAGGCGTCTTCCAAGGGGCAGAGCTTCATGGCATCGAAGAAGTCCATGTAGTTGCCGGGGTTGAAGAGGGCGTAGACGCTGGACTCGGTGGGCTTGATGCTAGAGCAGAGCATGGGCAGCAAGCCGTAGTTAGCGATGATTGGAACGGAGTCCTAGAGCTAGGCGGTGTGGCTGCTGTGAGGCAGGAAGTGGCAGAGGCCGCAGTTCATGCCGTCCAGCATGCCGCACTGGTTGCAGTCCATGAAGATCTGGATGCAGTTGTAGTGCTCCAGGAAGCCATAGCAAAAGCGGCGGACTTTGTCCAGAATTGACGCTTTCTTCAACAGCGGGCAGAAGGAGGGCGGGGCATGTCCCTTGGGCGGGTCCTCTGAATACTCTTCGGATGCGCCTTAGTAGAGGCGGACACAGTCGAAGTGTTTGTGAAGGGCGCCGCCCATGAAGAAGTCCTTCTGGCCGCAGGTGAACAGGCTGAAGTCGCAGACGACTGGGAGGCCGTAGCAGTGGCAGTGCAAGCAGTCCACTGAGCTGGGTCTGGTCCAGTAGTTGTCCGCGTAGAAAAGGAAAGCCGCTGATGAGTCGCTTTGTTCTTCGTCTTTCGCCGTTGCTTTTCCAATTTACATGATCATAAAGATCCGTAAATGATGCGATGTTGAAAGACGGCATTTGACTCTGAAGTTTTGGCCCATCTTTTCTTCAGCGATGCTTGATCGTTTATAAATCCGCATGGATTTATAAACAGGCTGGCCGGCGAGGTTGCAGCAGGCAGCAGGGAGTTTTGGACTGGTCAGAGATGGTTCCAAAACTCTAGCAGCGTAGACGTTGCTTGCTGGATAGCTGGTCTGGCTGGCCGGCTTGGTTGCAGCAGAGGCCAGGAGTTTGAAAACTGATCGGAGCCAATTTTGAACTCTGGCAGCGAAAACACGCAGTCGCCGTTGGCTGCAGGCAATTTCAAGATCCTTCCAAGGATAATGAAATTGCTATCGATGATGCTTGCAGAGACAGCATGAAAACAACTTTGCAGTTAGTTTTCGATGCCCAAGCAGAGTTGAGTCTGTGCCGACGTTGATTGGGGCTGGCAGCAAATATCTTTGACAATTGACAATGGCCAATTTCAAAGTCTGGCATCGAAGGTGGATTGACGCTAGTAGCTGGCAGCTGAAAAGAAATTCAAAATCCTTTTCAGGATGATGAATTTCTGAAGACGACGCTGATGATGTCAGCATGAAAAGAAACTTTTCAGTTAATTTTCAATGCCCTGAAGCAAAGTTGACTGTTGTCTCGATCGTCGGCGTTCAATGATTTCATAAATCCGCAAGGATAAAATGAAGTCATCAAAGGTAGATGCTATTTTTGAAGATAACTTTTCAGTTTGCTTCAAGACCCTTCGTGGCAGCGGATTACGGTAGCAAGTGTGCCGTGTGACGTCAGAGTTTCCTGGCTGGCGCCCAAAAAGGCGAAGTCTGGAAACTTGGCGCTGCGATGTTGCTGATGAAGAATGGACATTGAAAAGAGACTTGGAAGTCAATTTTCAATTCCATGCAGCATAGTCGCAGTTGCTGCCGCATAGAAGTTCACGAGGCCGGCTCTGGCTGAGTCAAGTTCTGGGGCTGCAGGGTGTCCTGTCGGGCAGCGAAGCGAAGTGCAGCTTTGCAGGCTGGGCTCGATTCGCTGTCCTGGCTCTGTAGATCGGTGACTGGGGCTTTTGACTTGATCGCTGGTGGTGGAAGGCGGCGATGTCCAAAAGCCGGAAGTTGTTGCAGAAGCGGAAGTTGGCAGAAGCGGTGCCGGACGTTGTAGTAGCATCGTAGAGGTGGTCGGTCGAAGTACAGATAAGCTAACTAGCTCTCTGCTTTACCAAACGCTGTGGTGTTAACAGCAGGAACATAGCCAGATTCTCTTTTGTAGTCACCGGAAGGGAAGGGAAGAAGAGCGGAACAGGTTAGGGCATCTCGGGGAAAATATACAGACTGAGCCCGGCCTCCCTTCCGCCTGCCTCCTCGACATGGGTCGACGAAACCGGCTTGGGAAACGTCAAAATGATTTTGATTTTTTCACGCTAAAATAATCCCGTTAAAATGATGGATTGCACGGTAAAATGAGTTTTTGTATGGTAAAAAGAGTTTTTTACGGTAAAATCATTATATTCTTAGCTTACTACACTGGTCCCAAAGCTATTCAACTAGTCCCCTGCTGTTTCAAACATCTATTATTTGAGTAAAACTCATAAATCTCCCATTTTGTGGGGTATGCTGGGAAAGACCGAGTTCTTAACGGATTTGAGGGGTGTAAAACTCTTGTTCTGTGGCATGTTTAGCTCCACGGTAACCTATTGCGCTCTGCGCGATATACGTGTTTTTTTAAAAAATTTTGGGTTACAGCTTATTGGGCTGTCGCGAACGGAGCGTTAGCAAAGTGTCAGCGCCCAGCCCCTCTTTTCGACCCAGGTGTACGTTTTGGGGGTTATTGCTAGATCTTAAAATTGATAAGGATTTTACGCTTCATAGAAACGTCCAATCGTTCTGATTCTTTTTGCATTGGAAAGAAATCATCAAAAATTGGCAAAATTCGTAAGAAAATCACTCAAAACCATTTGTCCGAACTCCTCCTCCTTCTCCTTCATCTTCTTCTCCGCATCTATTCAATGGATGATTGTAGGTATTCATTTCATCCTCCACTCACCCCCCCTCCCCGGGTCCTTGGGCCTCATGTATTGATTTTTATTCATATGTCTTCAGTTAAACATCGATGCATATGCACCAGAGGTGTAGTGGTCTAAGCTATTGAACAGCTGGTTGAAACTGGGAGGTTTGAATCCTTCTTAGGCAATCATTTTTATTTTGGAAATTTTAAGTTGAGAAAACAACTGGTACCATCGGCCGGTCAGAATTAGAGCTTTTTTCTCCCAAAAACCGATTGCCCTAAGTATAAAAAATCATGAAAATTTCACAAAAATATGTTAATTTGCCAATAAATTTTTAATTGTATTTTTGTCAAAATTAGAGCTTTTTTCTCCCAAAAATTGATTGCCCTAAGTATAAATCATGAAAATTTCACAAAAATATAGTATTTTGCCAATAAATTTAAATTGTATTTTTGATTTTCGAATCTTTTCTTTTCATTATATTTTTAAATAAGTTTGTTTTTTATTTATTTTTTTTTATCCAAAAATATCTTAATTTATTTTCGATTCTTTTATGTTTGTTATATTTTTTAATGAATTTATTTTTTTTTCATATATTATAAAATAATATAAAATTGTATTTATACATTTTATGCTATATTAAAAGTGGAAGAAATAACTGGTACCATCGGCAAGCCAAATGTGGGTCTCTTTTCTCCAAATTTTGTAATTGCCTCGAGCAAAAAGTCAAGGAAATACATCTACTACTAGTGGAATCTGCTGCATCATCTGCATTTTGTTTTTGGGCACGCATGGAAAGAGACACTGAACTGCGCGCCAAAAACAAAATGCAACTGTCCAAGCAGCAGATTCCACTAGTAGTAGATGTATTTCCTTGACTTTTTGCTCGAGGCAATTACAAAATTTGGAGAAAAGAGACCCACATTTGGCTTGCCGATGGTACCAGTTATAATTAAACTTCGTCATCGTATTCCTTGTAGAATTTTAGCCCAAAAACATCTTTTACAATTGTCGCTTAGGTATGAGCCAAATGAGATAAATAAAAAATCACTCTTCACTTCAAAATTTGAATTAATTTTTGCATAAGCGAACCCTCCCAATTATACAGAGTGTTCCTTCCGTGTATACCGTGGGGGGGGGGGGGGGTGATTTATGCGTACACCTAATTCAATCAACTAAAAAACAAGAACTACTCAATATTTTTGACGAAAATTTATCACAAGTTGCCCCTATATGTCCACTACATTGTGTTAAATTTTTGTGCCAAACGGATTCAATGTCGTCGATTTATGACATTTTTGCTAACATGAGTTATTTTACTGCACAGCATTGCCCATAATGATTAATATTGACCTAAAAAATTTACTTTTTTCTAATTAAAAGGAAATATCACCACCTATATTGAACAAATAACGCCAAAAACGTTTTGGCCATTTTTTCGATGCTTTAAGATTGAAGGATAGTCAAAATCATGAACATATTTAAATTATTTTCCCATAAAAAGTTTGTTCTGCAAAGTGGGCAGCAGTAAAATGACTCATGTTAGCAAAAATGTCATAAATCGACGACATTGAATCCGTTTGGCACAAAAATTTAACACAATGTAGTGGACATATAGGGGCGACTTGTCATAAATTTTCGTCAAAAAATATTGAGTAGTTCTTGAGTTGTAGTTGATTGAATTAGGTGTACGCATAAATCACGGCTGACACCTAGTTTCCCCCCCTCATGGGATTCCCCCACATGGCGATGACCCCCCCCTCAAGAAAGTTTACCCCCTCATTACAGTTTCCCCCCATGAAGGTTCCCCCCCCCCCAGATTTTACCTACCACACACACCCTGCGCTAACTCGGCCCCTAGTTGTTTTGGCTTTGGCGAATTGCAGGTGAAACTAGGTGAAAATAGGTGAAATTGAGTCTTGGGGGGGGGGGAAACTAGTCCTCGAAATCGACGACTAGTTCCCCCCCCCCAAGAGTTTTGACGCCTAGTTCCCCCCCAAGACCCAAATTTCCCTGTTTCGAGAGACGTATCAACTAGGGGACGCATTAGCGCAGGGTGTGTGGGTATTGGTGAAAATCTTGGTGGGGGGAAACTTTCATGGGGGGGGGAACTTTCATGAGGGGGGGAAACTTTCAAAATATGCCTTGGGGGGGGGACCTAGCCTTGGGGGGGGGAACTAGGTGTCAGCCTAAATCACCCCCCCCCCACGGTATGCACATCCATGCTGACACTTCGGTTTGCTGTGCTCGTGCCAAGCCAGAATAAGCAAGCAAATAACTAATCTACTTCTATTCAAGCTGGAAGGCAGAATTAGCTAGCGGGGAGACCTGGTCTTGGCTGTGTTTGAGCATGGTGTAGCGGCCGATGGCATTTGGCTTTCTCTTGGGTTTGTGGCCGGACATCTGAAAGCGATGATAGAAATCGTCGTCCTCCCCGCCCCAGCCCCAGAAGGAGTTGCTCAGTCCATTCACCGATTCAAACGCCACCAGCGACATCCCCGACACTCCGCCCATGTAGCGCCAATACTGAGACCTGTGTGGATAGACCCTTTTCCAGACCCATTTCATCAGATCTCCTTTTAATCTTACTTGTACTGGTACTTGTCAATGGCAGAGGCAAAAAGTAAAGGCTCTGCTGGGCAAGAGTAGATATATCTGGTACCATCGGCAGGCCAAATGTGAATCTCTTTTCTCCTAAAAAGTCGATTAGTTTGAGTTTAAAGTCAAGGAAATACATCTACTACTAGTGGAATCTGCTTCTAAGACAATTGCATTTTGTTTTAGCGCGCAGTCCAGTGGCTCTTTCCATTGCGCGCTAAACCAAAATGCAGGTGGCTCAGCAGATTCCACTAGTAGTAGATGTATTTACTTTACTTTAAAATAAAACTAATAGACTTTTTATGAGAAAAGATTACATTTGGCCTGCCGATGGTACAAGATATATCTACCACTTTTAATATAGAATAAAAAGTATAAATAAAAATATTTTATTTATAGTTATATATAGTTATAAATAAAGATATTATGGTGCAAAAAAATAAATAATTGATAAAAAATAAACTTATTAAAAAATATAACGAAAATAAAAGACTCGAAAATCAGAAATACAATGCAAATTTATTGGCAAACTGACATATTTTTGTGTAATTTTCATGATTTATACTTAGGGCAATCAATATTTGGGCAAAAATAGCTTTAATTTTGGCCTGCCGATGTGGTACCAGTTGTTTTCTCAACTTAAATTTCCAAAATCAAAAATGATGGCTGGTCGACCTCCCAGTCTCATCACACACTCCCAATCGCTTAGACCCTCCCACAGGTGCATAGGAACCCTTGTTTAACTGAAGCCTATGAATAAATAAATATATGAGGCCCAGGAACCCGGGGACGGGGGGTGGGGGGAAGAAATGAATACCTACTCTCATTTCAAGAATAGATGCGGAGGAGAAGAAGAAGAAGAAGAAGAAGGAGAAGGAGGAGTTCGGACAAATGGTTTTGAGTAGTTTTCTCTTGTGTTCTGCCATTTTTGGGCGATTTCTCGCGAGTTTTGGGCAATTCGATGATGCTCTTTCCAATGCAAAAAGAATCAAAATGATTAGACGTTTCTGTGAAGCACAAAATCCTTATCAATTTTAAGATCTAGCAATAACCCCGAAAACGTACACCTGGGTCGAAAAGAGGGGCTGGGCGCTGACACTCTGCTAACGCTCCGTTCGCGCCAGCCCAATTGCGGTCGTTTTCTGGAAACTAAATGACCAATGGCAATTCATTGATGATAGAATTTCATTTCCGACTGTTTTAAATATTCCTTTCTATATATTCAAGATACCACCTAGACGGATTTTCATGCCAAAATTCAGATATTTGTATTGAAAAACCATGAATTTATGCGTGTTCGAACTTTTGAAACATCAAGCCTTTAGGTTTATATATGCGCTTAGGCTACGCTCCGGAGCCTCCGCACCCATGTCTTCCGATGTCCGGAGCTCTGACTGCCCTGCCCTACGCAGCAGGCGGCCTGCGGCCCCGTAAAAATGCAAAGCAATACATTTTCTACCAATGGAATGTTGCATCAATCTGTTGTGTCATCTGCATTTGGGTTTCGGGAGCACATGGAAAATTACATTGAACTGCATGCCAAAAACTAAATGCATCTGCCCAAGCAGTCACTAGTAGTAATGTATTTTTGCCTTTTACTCAAGGCAATTTAAATATTAGACCTACATTTGGCCTGCCGAAGGTACCAGATGTGTTTTACCATGTTAGCCTTTTGGACCACCCTCTGCATACAGGTCGGAAGGCGGGGGGGTGTGGGGGTTGCATGGACATACAGCAGCAGTCCCCAAAAATGTAAGTTTAACTTGAAAATGTTTCATTTTAAACGATACAATTGTTTAGTATTGGGCTTGCGCGAGCGGAGCGTTAGCGGAACCAATTGCAGCTTTCCCAAAGTTTGGCAGGCTGTAGCTTGTCACACAGACGTCGGAGAACGCTGCAAATAGGCTCAATCGACGCGCCGTGGTCGAATTGTGGGGGGTCCTTTTTAGACAAGAATTTTTTAGAGCCTTATTAAAAAAGTTATTCCCAAAAAACTTTTTTCAAAAAATGTCCGGTGTCCGGGCGCACACCGACCGTCTGACCAACCGTCCGACCGACCGTCCATCCGTCTGTCCAGCAAGTGTTGCAGACACTTGGGCAACATCTGGGGTGTGGATCTCAACGGTTCTAGGGTAAATCGATGCCGCTGAGAGTCATGGCACCCCTAGTTTCTGCATTTTCCGCGTTTTATAGGTCGAAACATCAACTTTTTGGGTAAAAATTCAGTTTTTTTGGGGGTTTTTTGCATGTTTTTCAATTCCAGCTCTATATTTATGCTTTTTACAGGGTTTTTCGCCAAAATAACAACGCCATATAGGTAATTTTGAACGTAGATTACGATCGTGGCACCCCATTGCTTCTATTTGGTCTCCTTGGGCTTGCACGAGGCCGTGGTGAACAAGCAGGTCATCATCAACTTCATTTTGGGGAATTGTAAATGGTTTTTGGTCTAAAAACAGCACCATATGGGTAACTTTGCATGTGGAATACTTACGATTATGGCGCCCGCTTCCTTCTATCTGGTCTTCATGAGCTTCCACTAGGCCGTGGTGAACAAGCAGGTCATCACCAACTTCATCTTGAGGCATTGTAAATGGTTTTTGGTCTAAAAAACAGCACCATATAGGCGGTAACTCGTTGTAAAATACGATTGTGGCGCCAGTTTACTTCTGTCTGGTATTCATGGGCTTCCACCAGGCCGTGGTGAACAAGCAGGTCATCACCAACTTCGTCTTGAGGCATTCAAGGATTGTTGTGATGTATGCAGACAGACGGACGCAAAAATGGGGTAACTGGTTAAGCTGGCCTTGGCCGCCCGCCACTTCGGACACCAGACCCTCCGGCCTCCGGGGACGGGTGTGACGGGCCCGACGCTTCGCCTAGCATGCTTCGCATGCCAGGCTACGCTCCGGGCCTCCGCGCACCCATGCCCTCTGGCCTTCTGAGTCCCTACTCGCCGTGCCCTCCGCGGCAGGCGGCCTTCGGCCGCGCAAAAAGTGCCCCGCAAAGAAAAGTGCCCAGGCGAAAAGTGCCCAGGCCAAAAGTGCCCACGGCGAAAAGTGCCCAAGGCGAAAAGTGCCCACGGCAAAAAGTGCCCAGGCGAAAAGCTGCCCATGAACCAAAATATCTAAGGCCTACGTGTTTTTGCATCATCTCAGCTCACTTTTGCCATTCCATTGAAATTGTTTAGAAAAATTACATATTTTTAAACCTGCGAAATTACATGTCTTAAGCAGGAAGGCCCAACACATTCAGAATATCAAAAATAATTTCATGTAATTTCGCGTTTGTGAGCTACTACAGCAAAATTCTATTTATTTGAAGAATATTGGCGATTTTTGTGGATCTTGTATTTGTAGTTCTGGAGAATAACCAAATTACATCAAAATATTTTGCATATTTTGCGCCTTTGGGATCTGTCATTTTAGCTAGCCCTGAAGATTTATTTATTATGTCCTTGGCTAATTTTTTTTCAGTTTTTTTAAGAGATTAAACCAAATTTTTAAGCACATTTCTCTTATCATATTTTTTCGTTTCTTCCAGGACTCCTAGACCTCAACCTTAATTGTAAAATTCTTTCTTAGGCTGTAGATGGATTAAACAATGGAATGGTTATGGTAGGAAAAAAGTAAAAGATTCAAACCTTATGCTCGTTGTACTGTCAAACATATAAAATTAACGTCATACTCTGGCACTTTTTGCCTGGGCACCTTCCGCCGTGGGCACTTTTTGCCTTGGGTAGTTTTCGCCGTGGGCACTTTTCGCCAGGGCACTTTTCGCCTGGGGCAACCCTTTTCGCCGGGGACACTTTTCGCCTGGGCACTTCCGTCCGTAACCCCCCTGTTAAGACTCCTACCCACCACCCGACCTCTAGCCAACAGACCATCATCAGACCCAGAACTCCTCAGATACAGTCACCACTCCTACAATGCTCTCCAACCTATACATCTAAAACGATCAATCTCGAATAGGGTGACGAAGACTGGTGGTAGAGCTGGCTGCCAGCTCCTGCCCAGATCGTCTGGCGGGCTATGCAAGACCGAGTGGAAGCAACCTGGCCTGGATGGTCCAGCAGGAAATACCCGGCAAAAGCCTTGCAAGAACACAGCTTCGTCCACAACCCCCCACCCCCCTCCCCCTCCCTCCACCAGTGCCAAAAGCTCTCCAACCGAGGCATCTAAAATGTCTCAAATTGTCTATATATATATATATATCTTATAACTATTTGCAGGCCAAATGTGCGACTCTTTTTCTCCAAAAATTGCAGTTGCCTGGAGTAAAAAGTCAGGGAAATACATTTTCTATGAGTGGAATTTGCTGCGTGGACAGCTGCATTTCGTTTTTGGCGCGCAGTTCAGTCTCTCTTTCCATGCGCACCCAAAACAAAATGCAGACGACGCAGCAGATTCCACTGCAGTAGAAAATGTATTTCCTTGACTTTTTACTCCAGGCAACTGCAAATTTTGGAGAAAAAATAAAGTATTCGACATTTGGCCTGCCGATGGTATCAGCCCCATTTCTTTCCACTTTTAATATAGCATAAAATGTATAAAATACAAATTTTATATTGCTGGTTATATATTTAGTCAAAACTTTATTCGATGTATAAAAAAAAAGAAAAAAACGTGTAAAAAAATTTAATGAAAATAAAATATTCGAAAATGAATAATACAATGCAAACTTGCTATCAAACAAAACATTTTTGCTAAATTTTCCTAACTTATGCTTAGTGCACTCGATTTTTGGGAGAAGAGAGCTTTACTTTTGGCCTGGCGATGGTACCAGTTGTTTTCTCAACTTTAAATGCGCAAAAATAAAAATGAATGCCTGAGATGGATTCGAACCTACCAGTTTCATCCATCTACCCAATCGCTTACCATTACACCACTGGTGCATTTGACTCCTTAGTTTAACTGAAGAGCTATGAATAAATTGGGCTGGCGCGAGGGAGCAACGCGACCGTCAGCGCCCAGCCCCTCTTTTCGACCCAAGTGTATGTTTTGAGAGTTATTGCCAGATCTTAAAACTGATAAGCGTTTTTCTCAGCCCAGCCAGCTCCGATTGAAATGATTTTGGGTGCAATGGAAAGAGCTACATCGAATTGTGGGGGGCACTCGCGAAAAACTACATATAAATCAAGATTTGATAGAGAAAATTGGCAATCAAAAGTGCCGCACGAACTCCTTCCCTTCCCTCCCCTTCCCTTCCCTCCCCTTCCCTTCCCTTCCCTTCCCTTCCCTTCGCATCTCCTCCATGTATGGGTGTAGGTATTCATTCCACGCCCCCCCCTCTTCCCGTCCAGTCTTAGGCTTTACTGTCTTAGATTTTCAGTTACCTCGTTAAGTGAATGACCCTGTGGTGTAGTGGTGTAAGCGATTGACCTGCTGGGTCAATCATGCAAGTTCGAATCCTGACTCATCAATTACTTTTTGCATGCTTTTAAAGTTGAGGAAATAACTGGTACCATCGGCAAGCCGAAATAAAGCTCTTTTCTCTTAAAAAAATCGATTGCCCCGAGTTTAAAGCCAAAGAAATTGCCCTACTACAAGTGAAATCTGCTGTGTCACCTGCATTTTGGTTGAGCGCGCCTGAAAAGAGCCCTGGAACTGCGCGCGAAATCAAAATGCAAATGCCCCACAAGCAGATTTCACTTGTAGTAGGGCAATTTCTTTGGCTTTAAACTCGGGGCAATCGATTTTTTTAAGAGAAAAGAGCTTTATTTCGGCTTGCCGATGGTACCAGTTATAAATACATGAGGCCAAGGGACTCGGGGAAGGGGGGTGTGGGGAAGAAATGAATACCTACTATCGTCCATTGAATAGATGCGGAAAAGAAGGAGAAGAAGAAGGAGTTCGGACAAATGGTTTTGAGTGATTTTCTCCAGCATTCTGATACTTTTTGGTGATTTTTCGCAAGTTCTGGTTAATTCAACGCTGCTGTTTCCAATGCAAAAAGAATCAGAAAGATTGAAGCTTCTTGTGAGTAGCTAGAGCCTTATCAAAATTGAGATCTAGCAATAACCCCCAAAACATACACCTGGGTCGAAAAGAGGGGCTGGGCGCTGACGGTTCGCCTTGCTCCCTCGCGCCAGCCCAATATGTGGACAAAAATTCAGTAACCTCTATAGACCGCGGTCAAAAACAGAATCCAGATCGAGCCAACATCGCCTGTCAATGAGCCTGCTCAGGCCGATCCACCCAGAGAAGCCGCCGCTCATCACGCCATTCTGGCCTTTCTAGATCACAGCCAACGCCTTTGTCTAATTGATAGTGCCCGTGAAAAGCAAGAATTTAATCTTCCGGGTGTGAAATGGAACTGTCTGAATGGTGAGTACCGGGGGGGGGGGGGTACTGAAGTCTTCATCCGATTTTGATATGCCAGCCATTAGCTCAAGACCGTTTTATCAACAAGGTGTTCTCGGCTGTTGCCAAGATGCGCGGCCTCACCTCAAGACACCCCCAAGATGAAAATTCATGGCAAAATTCAACCGATGTCAATGAAAAACCATGAATTATACATGTTCAAATTTTTGACAAACATTAAGATTTTTGGTTTTTGACCATAAATCGAGAAATACTCAAAATTTCAAATATTTCTCTCACCAGCTTTAAGATATTACTATCCCGGACGTACATTCCACAAATCAGCTAATTTCATTGAAAAACCATAGACTTATGCATGTTCAAATTTTCGAAACATCAAGATTTTGGGTTTTTGACAATAAATCGATAAATAACAAATAATTTCAAAAATTCCTTTTGCCAGCTTCAAGACATTACTTTGCCTGACGTACCTGCAAAAATTCAGCCAATTTTATTGAAAAACCACTGCTTTATGATTTTTTGACTTTTGAAACATCAAAATTTTGAGTTTTAGTCGATAAACTCAAAATTACGCCAAGCGCAAAAAATGGTCCCTAATAATCGCCTAGGCGGACCTTCATGCAAAAAATCAGCCAATTTCGTTGAAAAACTGCGGAGTACGGGCCTGGGGACACACACATATATATATATACTAGTAATATAGGTCAGCTGGCCGCGCTTCGCGCGGCCACTTATAGTTAAAGTTACGTGAACAGTAACACCTCTTACAATTTTTCTTAAATATAATTTCATTTCAAAAAAAGGATTTCCAGAGGAATATCCTCAGTTTCAAAATATACATTTGAGGACATTAAAACACTGCATTGTGGCCTATCCAGCCATTAAACAGCACCAAAGTCCCAAACAATTCAAGGTGATGCATGTAAACATTCTCTAGGTCAATGCAAATCAATCGCATTGCCTGAGAAAATGCTGACTCAACCTTGCCTTGAAGAATTATTTGATTCATCCCAAATACATCAGACGCCTGGGTAAGCCAAAAATCGAAAAATTGTCATCAGTCAATCCATTTTTTTTCAAACATTTGACTCAAAACTTTCAAAACTAACTAAAGGATTTAATACAAAACTCTTGTAGCTTTAATTAAAAAAAAAGTCCGACAGAAAAAGTTAAAAATAGAGGATTCAAGTTTCAAAGTCAAAAAAGGACCAAAAATGGCAAAAATAGACACATTTTCGATTATTTCATATTTTCAGTATTACCCATGCACAGCGCGCCCCAAAACATATTAAATTACAACTGATACATATCTTTAATTAAATTACAACTGATACATTGCAATCATATGCAAGGTAAGCACAATGCAATTGTTTTCTAATTGTTATATTATATATGGTACCATCGGCAAGCCAGGGAGGGTCTCTTTTATCCAAAAATTAAAATTGCCCTGAGTAAAAAGTCAAAAAAATAAAACTACTACTAGTGGAATCAGCTTCTTAAATATTTGCATTTTGTTTTGGCGCGCAGTTCAGTTTCCTCTTTTCATGTGCGCGCCAAAAACAAAATGCAGGTGGCTCAGCTGATTCCACTAGAAGTAGTTTTATTTCTTTGACTTTTTACTCGGGGCAATTTCAATTTTTGGAGAAAAGAGACCCACTATAGCTTGCCGATGGTACCATATATTTCTTCCACTTTTGTATAGTAAAAAATGAATAAATACAAATTTTATATGGTTTGTTTTTAAATTTTGATGAATAAATAAAATTTTGATGAAAAATAAATAAATAAAGAAAAATTGACTTAGTTAAAAATATATAAAATAGAGAAAAAATTAGAAAAATCGAAAAAATTCATTGGTGTTATTATTGGCAGACTAACATATTTTAGAGCAATTTTCTTGATTTTTAGACTCAGGGCAATTGATTTTTTGGAGGAAAGAGCTTTTCTTTTGACCTGCCGATAGTACCCGTTGTTTTCTCAACTTAAAAAAAACGAAAATAAAAATGAATCCCTGAGTCATAGAATTGAACCTCTCCCCTAGCCATTTGATCTCCAGCTATTCCAATCGCTTCAACCACTACACACTGGTGCATATGGGTCATTTAGTTCACTGAAGAGTTAAGAAAGTAAGTAAATAAATAACCGGGACCCGGGGAGGCTGGGAGAGTGGGGAAGAAGAATGAATACCTACTATCGTCCATTGAATAGATGCAGAAAAAGAAGAAGGAGTTCGGACAAATGGTTTTTTTGCAATTTTTATAATAAATAAATCGTTTGAAGCAAAAGTCAAAAGATAAACTATAGTCAATTCGATGCTCTTTCCAATGGAAAAAAAATACACACGATCGGAGCTTTATCTGAGGCAGGCAGCCTTATCAAAATCAAGATCTAGCAATAACCCTCAAAACGTACAGCCAGGTCAAAAAGAGGGGCTGGGCGCTGACGGTTCGCTTTGCTCCCACCCGCCAGCCCAATATATGCTCTGCGGAAAGACGGACGCAAGAAGATAAACCAACTGGTTTAAGCTGGCCTTGCCCGCCCGCCGCTTTCGGGCAGAGCGCCACAGCTCCTCCGGCCTCCGGGCACGGGTGCTACGGCC
>JASANA010000183.1:0-23088 GCA_030248095.1 Ptycholaimellus sp. GST1_10
GTTCCGGGGCCCGTACTCCCGCGGTTTTTCAACGAAATTGGCTGATTTTTTGCATGAAGGTCCGATTGGGTGGTATCTCCAGGCCATTTTTTGCGCTTGACGTAATTTTGCGTTTTCCGCCCAAAACTCAATTTTTGATGTTTCAAAGTACAAAAATTTATAAATCACTGGTTTTTCAACGAAATTGGCTGATTTTTGGCAGGTACGTCCGTCGAGGTGCTATCTTGAAGCTGGCAAAAGGAATTTCCGAAATATTCTGTTATTTCTCAGTTTATGGCCAAAAACCTAAAATCTTGATGTTTCAAAAATTAGAACATCCATAAATCAATGGTTTTCCAATGAAATCAGTTGAATTTTGGCATGAACGTCTGCCATGGTGATATCTAGAAACTGTTAAAAGGAATTTTTGAAAAATTTATTATTTCTTGATTTAGTTAAAACCCAAAATCTTGATGTTTCAAAAAATCGAGCATCCATGGTTTTCAATAAAATTAGCTCAATTTGGGTGAGAGGCTTATTTGTAATTAAACCAGCTGATTTTGACTTGTTTACTTGGAACAAAGGCCGCGCATCTTGGCAATAGCCGAGAATACCTTGTCAAATTCTCATTTTGGACGCTAGGAAATCTCGAGGTATTTAAGTCTTTTGACGAAAGAAAGGGTAATTAATTATTAACCCTTTTTAGCCGATTGGAACTTGTAACTACTGCAGGTGCTGGAAAGCTGGGACAGAGTCTTAAAACTCAACTTGCGCTGCTTCAAGATACGATCGGACTAGCAAGCGCGATTTAACCCACTAAATTGACAGAGGATTACTATATTTTTCTTGTTGTATATCTTCGTTGATGCCCATTGCCAAATTTTTGAAGTTTTTGAGAAGGATCAGAATAAGAAGGAAACAATGAAGAATTGCTATGATAACATACTGCGTTTTAACTCTAAAAAGTGACATATTTGTGTACGTAAATACAACTGAAATACTCCATGTTGCATGAATAAGCCAAATTTTGCGCTCAAAAAATGTTAGCAATAGTTCCGCTCAAAACATGATAACACAAAATAATACACAAGCAATTAAAAGGAGGCAAAAATCAGTAAAAATGAATACCAAATCGACTGCATTTGCACAAAATATAAAATCCAAATGGATAGTTTTCAATTCTCCAAACCATCGTCTTCTGCTGAAAGGCACTTTTCGCCTCGTCTGAAAAAGAACTTCTAGCTCAATGCAGCGAAGTTTGTCATAAAGCCTTCTTTAAGCAATAAATGGAAAAGCGCTAACGACGCGAAGGCGGTTTGTATTTCCTGATCGGAGGGGTATCGAAGGTAGACCTCGTCGGAGCCGCCCATTCCAGTCCCCGCCATCTCCAGGTGGATGAACTCTCCACCCTCCAGGCAGTACCAACCCGTATACTGGAGTAGCGATGGCTAAATGAAGAGAAGCTTGGTGAGGGGAGAAAGGACCATGTGAGTGCGGCTATAGGGGCGGGGCTGAGCCGGGGATCGGTGTAGGGAGAGCGGGGTGTACTTCTGGAGCAGTTGATGGGTGTCCACGCGCCAGACGCAGTCCTTGCCGCCTTGGCCTAGCGGTGCTTCCAGGTCGCTGAGACGAAGGAGGAAGGCGCCCACCTCAAATAAATCTCCCTCCATCAAAGTCACTGAAATGGCAGGACAGGAGTGACGGGAAAGGCCATCATCTTGCGGCTGAGTGCGGCGTTGGAGCGTCGGGTGCGTTTAGGCTCACTGGGCTGCGGTGGCCTCTCCTCAAGAGCCTCCTCCAAGGCCTCCTCCAGCCCTCCGCCACTCTCCACCTCCACCTCCACCGTCTCCACCTCCGCCTTCTCCTCCTCCTCGCATAGCTCAACCCCCTCAACCCCTCTTCCCTGCCTTCACAGATCAAGTCTTCTTACCCTTCGCACAGGTTTGGGGCGACGCTTCTGCCGTTCCAGCATTCTTTTCCTCTGGCTGGCCAACGATTTGGAGCAAATGATGGTTTGGCTTGGGAACTGAAAATCTGTGCGCTTTTGCAGCGTTCGTGCCAGGACCATCTACCGCACTCGCACTTAAACGCGGTTCATCCGAGTAAAGGCCAGGGATGACCTCTTCTTTTTGCAAACATTGAGTTACTTGACCTTACACATTTCTCTAATCTCATCACAAACAAATTATAGTCGTCTTTGCTTGCTGATGGGGGGCAAATGGAGCGTGACCTTTGCGGTAGGCGTAAGGAAGCATAAGGTGTGGGGTACATAGGCTGCGCAGTATGGCGGTTGGGCCCCCTTCCGTGACCTCCTGTTGAGAGAGAGACTGAGGAATTCGGCGTCGTTAAAGCTCCCCAGCTCTCCCGCCTGCCAGCTCAAATGACTGAGCCCTCCTAGCATGGACGGCCTCTCCCAGCTCCTCCTCCCACTCTCCTTCCTCCTCCACTCTACCTCCAGCACCCTCTTCTACGCCGACGATGGTCACAGTCACACTGTCCCCACCAACATACCCCCTAGGTTCAGATCCTCTTTCAGCCCTCCACCCACCCAAGAGCCTCCTCAGATGAAGAAAAGACGATTGCAGCGAAGTGGAGGCCTTGGAGGAGCAGATCTGGACACTGCTGAAGATAGGCGGGGAGCCGGGAGGATCACGCCTAGGACTAGTCCCGGTCATCTAGCAATTAGACTGGACAATAAAAAGCGGACCATAAATGGAAGTATATATTTCAGAGCCCGCGGCCCTGGCCTCCATGCTGCAGCTGTATCGGGAGCTGGAAGAGGAGGATGAGTCTGAGCTGGAGCTGAGCCGAGCCTTCCGCCATCTGCGGCCGGGGGCCAGCTGTGGCTCTGCCGCCAGTGCACTCGGCCACCAGGCGGACACCATCATCAGCTTTGCCAACAAAGGCTTCTTTTATCCTGGTCTGCACCTGCTTTCATGGATGGTTGGGACTGCAGGCAGTGGGAAGGTGATGGAGCTGGACACCAGCGATGCGCCAGCCTCCGCCTCTATCATTGCGGCAAATCTGGTCTTCCAAGCCCCCAGCACGGAGCAGGCTCTGAACGTCAGCTTGGACTTTGGGCAAGTGGAGGCTGGCTTGAGAAAGAGGTGGAAGAAGGAAGTGAAAGGTGTAGGCAGGGCTGGCGAGAGGTGGAGATGGAGGTGAGCCCTAATTGCGCCGTGGCCAACGTGAGTGAGGCTGTGGACTATTGGCGCTTGCACCCTGAAGCCCCAGCACATCTTCGTTTGCAGATCATCGACGAGCAAGGTGCTCTTTTACATCGGAACCTAAATGGGCCCAAGAATAGTCAGGCTGGTTGAAATGGCAGGTGACCGGCATGATCCGGCCTCCCTCGGCTTCACCCCAGCCTATGTCCTGGCCTACTTCCATGACGACAACGACAATGCCCATACTCGCCTTCAGGCATCCCCATCCTCTTCTACACTGCTCAAAAACGAAGTTTCTCCCCCACAGCATGTGAAACGGCGCCGCAAACGCTCCTTGGAATCCAGCCCAGCCCCGGATCCTTACGGAATGCAAGCGCAGTTCAATCCCTTCCGTAAGCCAGCCATAGATAAAGCGTATAGAATGTGTGGTAAAATGAGAGTGTGCAGTGCAGGGAGACGAGGAGTACGGGCGGCGAGTGTGCCAACGACGAACGCTCTACGTCAGCTTTGAGGACCTGGGCTGGGACCAGTGGATCATAGCCCCCGGTTCTTCTTAACAGCAGTCTTTGCACCATTCATTTCAACATTATTGCTAGCTGGCTTCGGAGCCTACTACTGCCAGGGCGAGTGCAGTTTCCCGCTCAACGCCCCCATGAACGCCACCAACCACGCCATCGTTCAGACCCTCGTCAACCTCATGGATCACAATCGGTGCCCCACCCTTTTCTAAACTGCTGCCTGGACGGTAGAAACGGGTTTGGCTCCAGGGCGCCGCAACCGAAGTGTGCACCCACGCGTCTGGGGAAGCTCAAGATGCTCTACTATGACGATACGGCCAATGTGGTCCTCAAGTCCTACGGCAACATGGTGGTCAAGGCTTGCGGCTGCCATTGACATTCACCTTCCATCATTCACCCTTCGACTTCCATCATTCACCCAATCTCTTTCTTCATTCACACAATGCCTTCCTTCATTATATCTCATGCATGCCAGCCTTTCGCTCTCCTTTACCGCCAAAATTGTGCTAAAATTAGGAATTACATGTGTTTTAAATGGCGAAAAGAGCAGTTATTGGAAATTTCACTGGCATCTACGTCCCATGGAAATCGATTTGACATTTCGTATTTGGTCCTTTGGCAAATGTTTTGGCCAAATTTTACTAAGCAATTCCAATTTGAGTAGAAATCCGTGTGTTTTGATTCGCCTTTCTCTTTTGGAGAAACATATGGCTCAATTGAGAAGCCTAAATTAAACCCCCTTTCTACTCAAAACAAATAAAAATGTCCCACATATAAGTGCGAAGAATATGAGCTAATTAGTTGAATTGCGGAGTCCTAGCAGCAATTTATCGGTAAATGGAAAAAGGCTTTTTGGCTTGCCAGTGGCACCAGCAGTACCAAGGCATTCAATTGCGATGTGGATGCCGGTGTATGCTTGCGCTGTATTTCATTGCCTCTCCTGGGCAAAGGTGGAGTGCTGAGACAGCGGGTGAAGGTGCAGTGCTGGCTTGGAGTTGGGGCTGCGGAGTATAAAGCTGGATAAGCTGGCTGAGTTGGCAGTAGGAAATTTATGCAGCCAGACATACACTGGCCTTTCATTCGCTCCCACAGCCATCAGCCCACTCTTTCAGCCACTTTTAGCCTGCATTCAACACTGCTGCAGTAGCGCAAGCTGGCGGACTTGGAAAGGCGGCGCTTTGTGGTTTGTCAGTCGGGGGGCGAAGGAGTTCTTCTAGTGCTTCCTCAGGCCTGATATCGCAATTTGCTAAAGCCAGACACAGCCTTCACTTCGGGGGATCCCCGGGGACTAGCCATAACCGCCCTTTTTCGCCTACAACCTCCTTCCTTCTGCTTCAAATCTCAGTCAGAGCCAGGTTTTTTGGGTACTCATTTTCATACTCATGGGTCTTACTCATGAGTCAATCCTTACAACCCGTGCACTGCAGCTGAATGCCGTCTTTTCTTCCTTTCAACCACCGCAGCCACTTCCATTCTCGCCCAGCCCACCAACCCTGGCTTTGAGGAAGCTGAAAAATCTAGCTACTGAGCACTAAAGCGGCTAGGAAGGAAAAGCGAGATGTGGAAGCCGATCGCCGTGTGCCTTCTCCTCGGCCTCATCATGGCCGCTGTGCAGGGCGAGGAGAAAGCGGACGCCAAGGCCAAGGCCGCTGATGCTCCCGCTAAGGGCTTGCCTCGCCCCTCTCCTTACCACACCACCAAAACCTACTCTTTCAGATGCGGCTACTACCAAAAAACCTCTTACGAAATCGAAGGCCAGCAGTGCGGGGCTTCTGACACTTAGTCTGAGTCATTTGCTTAAGTTGCTTATGCCGAATGGCGAGGGCATTTGCAGGCTGGGCGCTGACCACTGCCGCGTTGGCCTTGCTGGCGTTCAAATAAGCCAGCTTCGCAACCCCACAACTCCCAACTTCCCCCTTCATTCATCGGCGCAGAGATAGCCTTGTGCTTTTTTTGGCTGGAATAAAAGTCTTTTCGGGGCTGAGACGGAGGGCAAAGGTGGCAAAGGAAAGCTGGGTTTTAATGAAAAGACAGAGGGTGATAGGGACTGGGGCCTTGGCAGACGCGTTCGCAGTCCGCGCGGAACTTGAGCGGGAACGGCGGCATGTGCGCCTCCTCCGCGCAATAGGCAAACCTGTCCATACACTCTTTCTTTACATATGACCTCCTTTACATTCAAACCACGGACGATGATGTCAGCTTTGGTAGAGATACAGGCATTATCCTCTATGTTCAAATGTTCTAAAGCTGGAATGAATGAGGGGATGGACCGATAGCGGCGGCAATGATGAGCGTCCCGGTACCAGCGGAAGACAGGCTGACTGGCCTTCCCTCCACCTCCACAGCGCGGCTTCCAGGGTAGGCGGTGACAGGCGAAAACCTCTGCCACTGCAACCAATCCCCCTTCAAAGTCTCCGCAGCAACTGAAGCAGGAAGAGGATTGGAAGGGGGGGGGGGCACTAGCCGCCGCAGGTGGGCAGCCGCTTGCCGGGGCCCACACGCGTCCCCTGCCGCTCCCGTCCACTGTCGCTCTCCACGCACCAGCACTCCCCTGGCAGGAGTGCTCTTCTTGGCGAAGGAGGTGAGGAGAAAGTGAATGGCACCGGAGGCGTGGTTGCACTGTAGGGCCTTGAAGGAGCCGTCGGCGTTGCAGTTGGGCAGGCTGGGGATGGCCAGGCCGGGCGGAGGGTAGTCGTGGTGGGCCAGGAGACGCTGTCGCTCCGCTTCGCAGGCTGTAAATACTGCTCCCATCTTTAACTGGCTTTGGCCAGGAGAGGGAGGAGAGAAGGCGGGGGAATTGGGTGATGCCATACGCAGAGGTAGGGCGGATAGGATGAGTAGGGCGGGGGCTGGTGAGGCTGGCGTCTGGGCGGGTAAGACTGGGATGGGCCGGGCGGGGAAGGCGGAGGGTAGTCAGGGAAGACTTTAGGCGGGTAGGACTCTGGAGGAGAGGGCCGCGGAGGGTAGGCTTCCTGCGGGAATGAGTCGGACTGGGCCGGTCTTGGCGGATGCTCTGGCTCAGGAGGGTAGGGCGGTAGGTGGGAGACCTCGTAGACGATGGCTTTGCCTCGAGGCTGCTGCTCTGGCGGAGGGTAGGAGGGAGGCGGAGGAGAGTGTGGAGGGTCGGCGACCCTGAGACGAGGCTCGTCGGGGCAGGTGATGCCGGATGCCGATTTGTAGATGTCCAGAGCGCCCAGAACAGGCTGGGCAAGGCCGGGCTGGCAGTGGGTGTGAACTAGCGGGCGGGCGCAGAGCAGTAGCTGCTGGACGTGTTCGCAGAGGAAGTTCTGCTGTGAGAGGCCGGCGGTGTGTCCGGTGAGAGCGTCGGTGGCGGAGTAGCGGAAGGGGAGGAGGCCGAGGCAGTGGGCCAGGTGATTGGCCTTGTGCAGGAAGGCCACGCAGGCGGTGAGGGGGCCCGCGGCGCCGGAGCGACAAAGCTGGCCCATCAGGGCCTCGAAGACGCTCATGGGCGGGCCGCAGGGCTGCTGCAGGGCGCAGGCCTCGTGGGCTCGGATGCGCGCGCACAGCTCCGCCACCTGGCCTTCCTGAAGGTCTGGGCAATTTGGAGGGAGGGGGAGAGAAAAGGGGTAACCTGAAGGTGTCCGGAAGAGGTGGCCACTTGGCGAAGGAAAGCCTTGGCCTTGGCATCGCAGCGCTCGCGTTCATTCACCTGGCTTGGGCTGCACTCGTGAAGCGAATGATGCCGGGGGGCGTCGAAGTCCAGGTAGTCCTCGCTGCTCATTTGGTGCTCAGAAGACGGAGGATAGGCATCTGGTGGGAGGTGGAGAAATTGCTGGTCAAGCAGCAGCTCTTGGGCAGAGGGGCGGAAGTTGGCCGGAGGATTGTAGCCGGGAAGACTGGGTCGTGGTGTGAGGACAGGGAGACTGGAGGGCGGCGGTGGAGGTGGATAGGGGGTGGTGTTGCTGGGGTTCGATGACAGTTTGTTGGCAGCCAGCTGGGAGGCGATGGGATGCAGTATATCGTCCATGAGGCAATCAGGCGACAGGGTGGTCAGAAAGACAATATGTAGGTCGGAAACTGCAGCAGCAAAGGCAGGGCCACATCGCTGGGCCAGAATAGGCTGTATGCAGGCCACGAATCGTCGCACCGTGGGACAGTAGTCCGCAGCGAGGAAGTGTGGTGATAGGACGATGCCGTCTTTTCGAATAAGGCCCCCGGAATGCGCCACACAGGAGCGGAGGGGCGGGAACTGGAGCGCCGCAGCCTTGCAGGCGGCCTGGCGCTCATGGAGCTCCTGGGCCTCGCAGAGGACGCTGAAGACGGCGATGAGGGCCTTGGGCCCTGGCGCGGCGCAGGCGAGCTGCTCCCCGATGCAGAGCTTGGCGGAGTAGAGCTCGGCGCAGAGGCTGGCCACGCCGGCCACGTGCTGGTAGAGGGCGATGGGGGTCCAGGCCTCGGAGAGGCGGCGGACGCACTGCTCCGCCGTCAGCTGGCAGGCAGAGACGGGGGCGGGAGGAGCGGCGTAGTCCGGGTAGGCCTGGGCTCGCTTCCTCTTCCTCCCACCGTAGGAGCGCTCTGCGGGCGCCGCCCTGAGGGCCGCGGAGGCAAAGTTGGCTGGTAGCGGTTTCATGGGGGGCGGGGCCAGCGCAAAGCTTCCTGAGCGTCCATCCTCTTCTTTTCCATTCTCAGCATCCTCTTCCAGTTTCGCCTCGCGTTTGTGGCGCAGTGGAGTCTGGCCCAGACTCAGGCGGGTGATCGGAGAGACGGCGACGGACTCGAGGCTCCCGTTGCCGGCCAGATAGGGCAGCGGGACTTCAGCTTCGGCCAGACACTCCTCCTGGCCTTCCAGACTAAGGCGCAGCTGTTGGAGGGTGTAGATGAGTTCGTAGGCCTGGCAATCCTCGCCCAGAGGCAGCGGATGCAGACAGCTGAGAGCCTGGGCGGTCTGGGAACAATTTCCGCCTTCAATTGATTGAAGACAGGCCTGTGCCTGTGGCAGAGCCAGGGCCTGGTTGACGCACTGGGCCCTCTGAGCCGGCTGGAAGCAGAGGGTGGTGAGGAGGAGGAGGAAGTTGAGCTGGCCCTGCTCCAGGCAGGACTGGAGGCCGGAGAGGCAGGCGTCCATCTCCTCCACCAGCTCGCAGGGCCCCTCCAGACTCAAGTTCCCCACCAGACTCCACTGGGCCAATGCCAGCTCAATTGGGGTCAGACAGGAGCTGGCAGGGCAGGCTTCGCCCTCCAGACGCTGGTCGACGTCTGGCTTCCTTTGCTGTTGGCTGGGTGGGTCCAGGGAGGGGGTGAGCTGAGAGAGGTTGGCCATGCTGCTAGGCCCCTGTAGGAGCTTCGGGCTGGCGCCGCACTCGGGGCTGAAGCCGGTGAGGAAGGCGTCCTGGAGGCGGCGGACTGCGAGGGCAGCGGATTGTCCGCAGCCGGCGGCGACGACGGTGCCGGTGCAGTTGGCGAGGTCGGCGAAGAGGGCGCAGAGGTCCAGGCTGTCCTGCGGCTCTGCGTAGACGGAGGCGAGGAGGCGCTCCGTGACCTGGAGACAGGGGCTCTGCTGGCGTAGGTCCGCGAGGCAGGCGGGGGAGGGGAGCTGGAGCTGGTGGCGGTAGCAGAGGGAGTCCAGCAGGCTCTGGGTGGCCCGGCCCAGAAGCTGGCATTGGGGCTCCTGGAGACAGGCGCCATAGCCGCGGTAGAGGTGGCAGAGCTCCTCGGGGGCCTCCGGCTGCGCCAGCCCCGTCACCGGGTCCAGCGCCGCCAGGAAGGGCCGCAGGCAACGGGCCTGAGCCTCCACAAATTCCGCGTCCTGGCAGGAGCCGAGGGCCAAGCGGCCGTCCAAAGCTGGCTCCAATTGACACTCCTCTTCCCCCTCCGCCTGCAGCAGGCGCTGGTGGAGCTGGAGGGCGAAGTGCCAGAAGCTCAGCCGGCAGCGGCGCAGCACCGCGGGGCGGAGGCAATTGAGCAGCCGTTTGGCCAGCCCGCACCTCTCCCCGGCCTCGGCCTCCAGCAGCTCGTCGGCGTGGCGCAGTCCAAGAGCGTCCAGACAGACGTCCAGGATGTGTGAGCCGCGGAGGGCCTGGAGGCAGCGTAGGTCGGAGAGGCGGCGGCGGGCGGCGGCGGCGACGGTGCCGTCCCGCTGGCGACTGGCGCAGAGGGGCTGGAAGACGCGGCGGATGTCGGCGGCGGCGGCGGAGTGGCAGGCCAGGTCGGCCGTGCAGGCGTTGAAGCGGGCGAAGCGGGTGCAGGTGGTGGAGGGCAGGACGGTGAGGCCGCCGGAGCGCCCCGTCAGACGCAGCAGGGCCAGCAGCGGCTTCTCGCAGGCCGAGCTGAGCTTGGCGGACAGACCGGAGCACAGCGCCTCCGCCCCAGCCTCTCCCCGGCCTCCAATGCCTCTTTCTCCTGCTTCTGTCGGCCTGGCTCCATGCAGCATGCAGTAAAATCCTGCGCATGCTAGGAAACAGCTGACAGACTGTCGTGGTGCAGGTAATAACAGGTTAAAACGTGATGCAGGTAATAACCATTCGAGCCAATGGGAAAGCAACTTGAAACAAAATGAGGCTATCCAGTTGCTCAGCACAATTGTTGCGGCCATAAAGAACCAGGGTCAAGTCTGCTCAGGGGCCAAAGGCAACCTGGGCAGTCGGGCTTGAGGGGTTTGGGTGTTTCGCTGGCCGAGAAGCGAGCTCCGGTCTCCACGTTGACGCACCAGCAGGCCTCCTCGCTACACTGCGTCCCCTTGTAGCGCCCTGAAACACTGTTGCGCTCACCCTCCCCCCCTTGCATCAGCAGTGCAGTGCAGACCGTCCGCCTCGCACTCCGGCAGGCTCTCCTTCCGTCCGGCCAGGATGAGGCGGGAGCGGATGGACAGACAGCCTTCAAAATCCTTCCATCCACCTCCTCTCTCTCTCTGCAAGACAGGGGGCAGAACGAGGCGGTGCGCAGCAGGTACCGGGGCGAGAGAGGCGTGGCCGACGGCAGAAGGACCAGCGTGGACAGTCCTCTGGATCACTGCACTCCTTACTCCTACCAATACACTCTCCCTTCATCTTCATTAACATTCATCCACCCCCCAAGACCAACCGTCCACCCTTCTTCAGCACGCGTTCACCGGGCAGACAGCGCGGCTCTGCCACTGCAGTCACCGGCTGCTCTGCGAAAAGCTTCTGTTTGGAGGTAGACAGGAGGCCAAGGAGGGTAGGAATGGACTTAGAGAGTCCTCCTGGGCTGGTATGGCGCAGCACTTGGCGAAGAGGAGGTTGACGGGCCGGCATTGGAAGCCCGCGGCGCAGCTGAACTCCTCGCAGCTGTCCATGATCGTCGCCTCCCAATAGTCGCCCACTACCACCCCTGCACACAACTCTCACACCTTCTTGGCCAACCAACGGTCATAGCTTTTTCAGTTTGACAAAACTAATGAGGTCCAAAAGTTGGAGAACCGTGGGCAAGCTGGCCATCGGGGCAGGTCATGTGGTAGGCCTGCTCGTACATCTCCTCCGTCCTCCTCTGGCAGCAGCCTGCCAGTCCCAAGGCCCCTCGCACACACTTGTAGCCTACTACCTCTCACCACTTCTACGCCAACATCTCACAAACTCCTGGCAGGCACCCTGGCGAAGGGAGGGGCAGGGATCCAAGCCCCCATCGCACTGGCTGGCGTTGAATAGGATCTGCTGACCCAAGTCGTCAAGCAAGGGTTTCTCGGCTCCGTAGCAACGCGGCGTACCTCCAACCTCCTCTGCAGCCCATGAGTATTTGCCTAGTGGGGTGTGCTAGAAGAGGATGGGTGGAAGAGGTCTAGCCAGGGATGCACTCAGCCTGGCAGGCGGTCTTGGAGGGGAAGGCGTTGAAGTTGCCGCCGCAGCCGAAGAGCTGGAAGGCGATGCACTCCGCCTTCGCGCCGCTGTAGTACCAGGCTGTGCTCGGGGACTCTGCCAAGAGTCCAGTCTCACGCTTCACTCTACCACCCACCCAGCCTCCATCCATGCCTTGGCTGCTGTCATTGCAGCGCCCGTGGTCCTTGGGCAGGGCGCATATGGACGGCACAGTGCTGGTCAGTACCACAGATGGACTGCTCCCGTCCTGCCCCTCAGAGGTGGTGAGTGCCAGAGCGGTTGTTGTAGCTGGTGCTTCGTGGACTGGGACTTTTGGCGTGGTAGCAGTTTCTAGGAAAGCGGAATTGAGAGGAGAAGTGGAAGAATGCTTGGTGGACTGGATTGGACGAGTGAGCAGCAGAGGGCGAAGCTGGGGCTGGCCTGAAGGCAGGCATAGTGTGCAGGGCAGCGCAGCTGGGAGCAGTCGGGGGCCAGGATGGGGAGCTGGTCCTCGGGGGAAAGCAGAGCTGACCCACGACTCGCGTAGCCGCACGTGTTCGTACCCAGCACACTGCCCAGCTCCGCTGCAGTCAAGGCTGCCCATTCATTTGGCCCTAAGGATGAGGGGTGTGGGACTGGCGAGTGTCTGGTTGCAGCAGAGGAACTCGTTCTGGTTGCACTGAAAGCCCTGGGGGCAGAAGGGCTGGACCTCTAGGCAGCTGCGCCCTCTGGGGGTGCGCAGACAGCCGTGGTTCACGTCTGCAGCCAGCTCAGAGAAGGAATGGTGGGTTCGGAAGAGGAGGGTAGGGAAGCACTGTGCTCTCGATGCAGGCCGATGCAGGCGTCTTCGCAGGCACGGAGGCTGGGGAAGTCGTTGGGGCCGCGCGAGAGCGGGGCGCCGTGGAAGCGGAAGCGCAGACAGCTCTGACGGGCGCTGTCATAGTAGAATCTGGAACAATCCCTCGGCTACAGGAGCAAGAGGGACAGGGACAGGAAAAGGTGGCCACCGATCGCGAGCAGCTTCCTCCAAATCGAGGCCGTCGAAACGAGGCAGGAAGCAGCGAGGCTCCGGCGCCGAGCTGCCCAGTCTGCTCTCCCGCTCCCTGTCTCTAGGCCGTCTTGTGGAAGATTGGCCCTCCACCGCCGCATCTTCGTCGCCTCCAGAAGCTTCCTCGTAGAAATGAGAAGCCAAAAGGGGAGGAGTATGAACCGGCTTCGATCAAAGTAGCTGGGAGGGCGGAGTGGAAGCAGGCTGACAGGAGGATGAATGGCAAGCGCATGGCAGGGCTAGGACTGTAGTGGTTGGGGCATTTGAGGTGGTTGAGAAGGCTGGGTGGGTTTCCTCTGGAGTGGGCGGAGAGGATGAGGAGTAGAAGAGGAGATAGGAGGGATGGAGAGGTGGTTGAGGTGAGATGGTAGAAGGAGGAGAAGGAAAAGAGGTGCGTGGCGTCTGGGCCCCTTTCTCCGGAGGGGCCAAAGATGTGCCTAGTTAGGCCAATTGCTTGGGGGCCCCCGGAATCTGGACGCGGAATTTGGTGTCTTTTTTGCCACGCTCCCATTATGTGAACCTTGCCTGTCCAGACCATGATGTGCTTGGTTGAAAAGTTAAATTGAGTTTGAAATGCGGAGGCAAAAAGAACGTAATATTTCTGTTCAAAACTAATTAATCGCTTTTGATATTATACTTCTTTTCAAAAACATTTGACAATTTGTCAAACAATTTTACAGCCTCCTGGTTCTGGTGCTGGCCATGCGTGCTGGAGTAGGCGCCTCCTCGCTAGCAGAGGCCCTTTCTTCTAAGCACGCCGGACGCCGGACTAGCCTTTGTCGCCGGACGCTAGCACGCCGGACAGCCTTTGTCCTTCCCTATCTCTTTCTAGAGTTCAAGTTACCCCTTTCTTGCACCCACAAATTCTGAGGACCAATGTGAGGGGCGGGAGGAGAAATAGGCACATAAATATACTGGCTGTCTGCTGTTGCATTTACTCTGCTCGTTGTTTCTTTCTCCGCTGGTGCTTTTGATCAGCGCATAAGCACAGTTCATCCTTTCTGGAATGGTCCTAGGGCGCGACAGCGCCCTAGTTATGAATGGGCAATCGAGTTTTTGGGTGGTTGAGTGTGACCGAATTGATTGAAAGATTGGTAGAGTAAACCCCAGGACATATATATATCAATCGAAAGCTCACAGTCTGCTCCAGATGACAAAATTCTTGAAAACTAATTCTTGAAATTCTGAATTATATAAAAAAGGGAAACTGCGCAGATTTTTATAAACTGATGCTCAGGTTAGCTTCAATGCGAAAGGGAAACTGCGCAGATTTTTATGAACTGATGCTCAGGTTAGCTTCAATGCGATAGATCTTAAATTATGGAATCTTAGAGTAACCCTTATCAAACAAAAACACCAAACGGTGGCCTTTTCCCAAATAACTGTTTGAAGCCTTGTTCATGTGGCAAGTAAATATGTTTTCCACATGGCCAAGGTATAGACAAGACTAAAATGCTACAGCATGAGCAGCTTATGAATTGTCAATCATCAAAAAGAAATAGACTAGGTGTGACAAAATCGAGACAAATTTTGATTTAAATTCTAAACCAATCCAATGATCATTCATAAGCAGGTGGCAATTTTGGCACAAAGAGGACAAAATTTAGTGAAATATATAATATACAATAGAAAATATACCTAGTGAATTAAAAAATGTTAAACTGTAATTTAATGCTTTGAAGTTAAATCGAAGAAATTTTTCTGGATTTTTGGCCATGATGAAAAAATTATAAATTGACTAAATGAAGCGCAACCAAATAAAACACAAAATTGCAATTTATTCAAAATTAGCTAAGGTAAAGTTAAATTTTGCTGGCATTATCAATATGACCAATTTTTTTTATTTTAATCTGAATCATGCTTCAATTTTGACATGTGTTCATTCTGTAAAAACCTTAAAATTAATTTAGTAAAGTTCAGAAAACACTTATCATTTAAGCCAACAAGGTATTCTCGGCTGCTGCCAAGATGCGCGGCCTTTGTTCCAGATAAAAAGCAAAGCAATTCCTTTTAACTGCTTTAAGATACTGCCGCAGCAAACGTATCTGCCAAATCTAAGCTGAGTTTATTGAAAATCCAGTAATTTATGGATGTTCGAATTTTTGAAACATCAAGATTTTAGGTTTTTGACTATAAATCAAGAAATAATAAATGTGCTGAAAAATTCAATATATCACCATTAGAGACGTACATGCCAAAATTCAACTGATTTCATTGAAAAACCATCGATTTATGGATGTTCAAATTTTTGAAACATCAAGAATTTAGGTTTTTGGCCATAAACTGAGAAATAACAAATATTTCGGAAATTCCTTTTGCCAGCTTCAAGATAGCACCTCGACGGACATACCTGCCAAAAATCAGCCAATTTCGTTGACAAACCAGTGATTTATGAATTTTCGTACTTTGAAACATCAAAAAATTGAGTTTTGGGCAAAAATCGAAAAATTACGTCAAGCCCAAAAAATGGCCTGGAGATATCACCCAGGCGGACTTTCATGCAAAAAATCAGCCAATTTCGTTGAAAAACCAGTGATTTATGAATTTTCATACTTTGAAACATCAAAAAATTGAGTTTTGGGCGAAAAACGCAAAATTACGTCAAGCGCAAAAAATGGCCTGGAGATACCACCCAGTTGGACCTTCATGCAAAAAATCAGCCAATTTGGTTGAAAAACCGCGGAGGCCGGGCCCCGGAATGACATATATATATATATATATGCGGAAAGACGGACGCAAAAATGAGGTAACTGCTTAAGCTGGCCTTGGCCGCCCGCCGCTTCGGGCAGGGCGCCAGAGCTCCTCCGGCCTCCGGGCACGGGTGCTACGGCCCCTACGCTTCGCCTAGCATGCTTCGCATGCTAGGCTACGCTCCGGGGCCTCCGCACCCATGCCCTACGGCCTCCGGAGCTCTGACTGCCCTGCCCTCCGCGGCAGGCGGCCTTCGGCCGCGCAAAAATGGAAGGCGAGACAAAAACTAGAATAATCTAGGGGACAGGGTTCCTGCCATAAATTGCCGCCTGCTTATGAATGATCATTGGATTGGTTTAGAATTTAAATCAAAATTTGTCTCGATTTAATTACACCTAGTCTATTTCTTTTTGATGATTGACAATTCATAAGCTGCTCATGCTGTAGCATTTTAGTCTTGTATATAATCTGATAGCCGTTTTCTCAACAGTGAGGAATCCTACGATCAATGTTGGGTACGGCTAATACGATTAAATATATAATATCCGTATATAGACGTATATTAGCCAGTTTTGAGGAAGTTGAAAAAATACCAGTAACCGTAACTTATCCGTTGGGGATTTGGCCCAACGGCTAAATATATAATTTTTTGTTAAGGCTTTTTTTAATCAAAATTAGATGTGTGTCTTGGTTGCAGAGAGGAGCAGAAAGTGTGCCATGAATTCCCCGAGGCCTTTCGCAAGCCTGTGGTTAACGTTATAACATAGGGAGGGGGAACCTCCCTATGCTTCAACATAGGGACGAGGGCGGCTCCCTATGTTATAACATAGGGAGGGGGGAGCCTATCTATGCCTCAACACAGGGACGGGGGAGGCTCCCTATGTTATAACATAGGGAGGGGGAGCCTCCCTATGCTTCAACACAGGGACGGGGGAGGCTTCCTATTGGGCTGGCGCGAGGGAGTGTAGCGACCGTCAGCGCCCAGCCCCTCTTTTCGACCTAGGTGTACGTTTTCGGGGTTATTGCTAGATCTTAAAATTGATAAGGCTTTAGCTCGTCACAGAGAGCTTCAATCTTTCTAATTCTTTTTGCATTCGAAAGAGCATCATCAAATTGACCAAAACTCGCGAGAAATCGCTGAAAAGTTGCAGAATTGTAGTAAATTTTGTAAAAAACCATTTGTCCGAACTCCTACTCCTCCTCCTTCTTCTTCTTCTTCTTCTTCTTCTTCTTCTTCTCCGCATCTATTCAATGGACGATAGTAGGTATTCATATCTTCCCCCACTCACCCCCCCGGGTCCTTGGGCCTGATGGATTGACTTTTATTCATAAGTCTTCAGTTAAGCAGCTGTGCATATTCATCCGTAGTGTAGTGGTCTAAGCGATTAATCATCTGGTTGAAGCTGGGAGGTTCGAATCCTTCTTAGGCTATTATTTTTATTTTGGAAACTTTAAGTTGAAAAAACAACTGGTACCATCGGCAGGTCAAAATTAGAGCTCTTTTCTCCCAAAAATCGATTGCCCAAAGCATAAATCATGAAAATTTCACAAAAATATGTTAGTTTGCCAATAAATTTGAACTGTATTTTTGATTTTCGAATCTTTTCTTTTTGTTATATTTTTTAAATAAAGAGTTTATTTTTATTTATTTATTTTCCATATATTTAAAAAAATAAATTTTTATTTATACATTTTATGCTATATTAAAAGTGGAAGAAATAAGGGAGGCTCCCTAGTCCCTAAGCTATGCGAGTGCTGAAAATGGGAAAATTTGGAATATTTCGAAAATTTCATAAAAAAAATAGCAACATAACAACATTTATATATCTGGTACCATCGGCAAGCCTAAATTGAATCTCTTTTCTCCCAAAAATTCGATTGGCCCGAGTGTAAAGTCAAAGAAATACATCTACTACTAGTGGAATCTGCTTCTAAGACAATTGCATTTTGTTTTAGCGCGCAGTCCAGTTGCTCTTTCCATTGCGCGCTAAACCAAAATGCAGGTGGCTCAGCAGATTCCACTAGTAGTAGATGTATTTCTTTGACTTTACACTCGGCCAATCGAATTTTTGGGAGAAAAGAGATTCAATTTAGGCTTGCCGATGGTACCAGATATTTCTTCCACTTTTAAGATTAAAAAAAACAAAACAGTTGGTTCAAATAATTTTTCTTTTTGCGATATATCATTTAAAGTATATATATAAAAAAAAGAAAAAAATTTGCACTGGGGAGGATTCGAACCCGCCCTAAACAGCTTTAGGACAATCCACCAACCCACTTGACCACTCAGCCTCATAACTCAGACCCTCTAATGAGGTGCTATTAATTGTACATTTAATCCCTTCGCCTGGCCGACTCTACCCTTAACTGTTGGCCAAATGAATACCTACTATCGTCCATTGAGCAGATGCGGAGGAGTAGTAGTAGTAGGAGGAGGAGGAGGAGGAGGAGTTCGGACAAACAGTTTTCTACAAATTTATCTACGATTCTGCAACTTTTTAGCGATTTCTCACGAGTTTTTGTCAATTCGATGATGCTCTTTCTATTGCAAAAAGAATCAGACGGATTGGACGTTTACGTGAAGCACAAAATCCTTATCAATTTTAAGATCTAGCAATAACCTCGAAAACGTACACCTGGGTCGAAAAGAGGGGCTGGGCGCTGACGGTCGCGTTGCTCCCTCGCGCCAGCCCAATAGCAGATTGCTGGTAGAATATCAGTTGCGTAGCCGTATTAGCAACATTTATATAGCCGATTGCTGGTAGAATAACAGTTGCCCCAGCAATCGGCTATATAAATGTTGCTAATACAGTTATTTCATATATTATCCGTTTAGCTATTTTTATCAGTTAGAGAATTTTCGAAAATAACAGTATCAGTAACTTTACAGGTAGCCGCCAAATAAAAAAATACCCAACATTGCCTACGATACAGTATAGGCCTATGTTTAGCTTGTCAGTGATCTGTTCCATCGCTCATTGTGATGCGGTTTTTCTCAGAGCACTGCTATGAAAGTTGTTGTAAAAGAAAAAAACACTAATTTGGATGAACGAGATCATGAGATCAAAAGTGTTAACGCTTTTTATTAAAAAAGCTGGTTAGTAAAACCTTTCTTAAAAAATATTTTTTGCATGTAATTTGTGTTGAAAAAGACGAGATTTCAAAATCAAACTCATGCGAAAGATGTAGAAACTAAATATGTCAATATGCCAATTGTCATCATCCCTCCGAAACGTTCCTGGACTTTTCCTAAATAATCACTTTTTTGAGGCAATTATTTTCAATTCTGCCATAGTATGTTGATGCCGAGATATTAGAAAATTGTAAGCTGGTTGATACTCCTCGTAGGCACACGCCCGACTAACTAGATTGATTGGAAAAAAGGTACTGTTCCTGAAAGTCCGGGAATGCTCTGGCCCCATCCATCTCAAAGCTAACTTGACAACTGACATAAGAAAGAAGAACCCGCCCGACCTATTCGCTGCTTCGAACTCCTCTGAAGAGCCATAGACTTCATTTCGACTGCCCCGAGATCACGCAAGACTTTAGCACAAGGGCCTATTTCTGATTCATTTCCGGTCAACAACTAAATAGAGCCTTTGTCAATCCTTTGCCAATCCTTTGTCTAATTCGTCACTAACATCGACCCCGCGCAAACAGCCGGAGCGCTTATAAAGACGCTAGCTCTGACTGCCATCTCATTTAGAGATCACATAGAGCGGACGACGAAGGAGCATGGCCATCGTCTTCTTCTTCACAGCTCTAGCTGCTCTCACCTTAACTGCCCTCGCAAGGTATATTCATTTTCATTCCCAAACCGCAATATTTAATCTCAAACAGTCTACTCTGATGGACGACCATTTAGCGCGTTTTTTTGATCGAGAAATCAAAAAAATTCTTCAAACGTGCATCTATGTCCCAGAACATTTGAAAAAGGCCCCGTTGAGCTGCAGGCCGGAGAATAAATCGGCAAACTTGGCCTACGCGTCGATGTTCGAGGCTCATTTGATGGGCCGGATGCGACACTGGCTGGCCTCCCAGAAGAGCCTGCCTCTGGAGAGCGTCATCCACGCCAAGTTTCAGGTGCCTATTTTTGACACCCATTTTACTTGTCCACTTACAAAAGCCCTGGTATTTTAGGCAGTGGAGCGGGAGCTGGTCGCAGAGCTAGCACGCCTGCGCAAAGGATTCAGAATCAAGCGATTGATTTAGAAAATGATGATACATGTCAACATTGAAAATACATGTATGAAAATATATTCCATTTCTGTTTTATATGGTTGAATGCAACAGACGTAGAAAGCGGGTGTAAACCTACGCATAAAAAAGCAAACAAGTAAACGAGAAAAAGTGATTAAATTTGCAGCAAAATATTGCCAAAGCCATAGCACTTGCCCATCTCATAGAAGCAAAGTCTGAGCCCATGAGCAAGAGCCAAAACATCTGAGTTGGATAAGTTTTAATCCCCTAAATGTTTGACTACTTCAGCCGTGTTGCAAGCCGTGTTTGCAAAACGGAATAAATAATTTGATAAAAGATAGCGATTGATTTAGAAAATGATGATAATGCAGCTTATAATCAATCCATATTAATGAAATCATGAATGATCAACTTTACCCGATTAAAAGAAAAAAATGTATTTAACAAACAATTTACCAATTATATGAAATGATACAAAATGTATTGAAATAACAAGGTATTCTCGGCTGTTGCCAAGAGGTGCGCGGCCTTGTACACCTCATTAAGACATGAAATAAACAAGAAATAACATTGATTATGAAAAATATTTTAAAAACTGACGCAGATCTATTTTTGGTTTCTGAGGCATTTAATGCGATTTAATTAATAATTAATAAGTTTAAAATGCAAATTTTCGAAGAAATTTCGAATTTTAAGGTCTCCATTTTCGAGGTTTTTTGACCATAAATCTAGAACCAAGCAAAATGGCGCCGATCGCAAAAAAACGTCCCGAGCCAGCCAATTTCGTTGAAAAACCGAGGAGTACGGGCTCCGGAATCACAACCTCATATATATATATATATATGCGGACAGACGGACGAAAAATGGGGTAACTGTATAAGCGGGCCTTGGCCGCCCGCCGCTCCGGGCAGGGCGCCAGAGCTCCTCCGGCCTCCGGGCACGGGTGCTACGGCCCCTACGCTTCACCTAGCATGCTTCGCATGCTAGGCTACGCTCCGGGGCCTTCGCACCCATGCCCTCCGGCCTCCGGAGCTCTGACTGCCCTGCCCTCCGCGGCAGGCGGCCTGCGGCCGCGCAATAAACTTATGAAAATAAAGTTTTTCCCAATGTTAAATTTTAGGGGTCAGAAATCATAATTTTAGCAGCAAGCGAGCATGACTTGCAAGGAAAAAAGGGCAGTAAGAAAAGAAGGAATCATGGACGTAAAGAGAAGAAAGACCACTTCGATGCCGAAATGGTAGAAAATTTGAATAATTGTACAAGAAATAAAGAAGCATTGTGGCCCAACGACGCGGCGATGGAAATGGCGAGAATCAATGGTCTGACAGGATGACGAAGAAGCAGCAGTGGTTCAACGTCCAATTGATCTAAATCACCAACTTCGATTCTGGTATCAGCATGAAGACATGATTTAACATGTATCTAATCTAACAATATCTAAAGGCTCATGTATCCATGGTGTCAGGCATCATGGCGTCGACTGTTGTACAACCAGGTTAGTAATTTTCATCTTACATTATCTAACTTGATTATTAGGAATCATAATTTTGCGCGGCCGTAGGCCGCCTGCCGCGGAGGGCAGGGCAGTCAGAGCTCCGGAGGCCGGAGGGCATGGGTGCGGAGGCCCCGGAGCGTAGCCTAGCATGCGAAGCATGCTAGGCGTAGCGTAGGGGCCGTAGCACCCGTGCCCGGAGGCCGGAGGAGCTCTGGCGCCCTGCCTGGAGCGGCGGGCGGCCAAGGCCCGCTTATACAGTTACCCCATTTTTCGTCCGTCTGTCCGCATATATATATATATATATATATGTGTGTGGTTCCAGAGCCCGGACTCCGCGGTTTTTCAACGAAATTGGCCCAAATTTTGCATGAAGGTCCGTCTGGGTGGTGGCTAGGAGGGTTTTTCTGGGCATGGCGTCATTTTGATTAGTTCCGGATTTATGGCCAAAAAACCTCAAAATCTGGACCTCGGAAATTCGAAATATTTTCGAAAATAGTGCATTTTATTATATTATTTAGTATAATAATTATTAGTTAGGGTCAGAAATCATTTTTATACATTGGAATGGTTCAAAAGTATACGATGGTTCAAAAGATTTACTAAGGAGTAGACATTGGACAACAATGTGAGAACAACAACAACAAAAGGAGAGGCGATGTTAGAAAAAAGGTAAAAAGCAGGTGCTTTTAGAGGATAACGTTTACGATTGGGGTCACCTAACTAGCGCTCCATTTGCTTTGGCTTTTTTGCATTTGGATGAGGCCGCGCATCTCTTGGCGACAGCCGAGATTATCTTGTGGATCATGACGGCCGCGCACCTATTGGCGGCTGCCAATAATACCTTGTTATTCATAGTTGTTACCTTGTTATTCATATAATAATACCTTGTTATTCATATTCATAACCTTGTTATCCAATAATACCTTGTTATTCATAGTTCGGCAAAGTAGGTTAAGACTTTTAGGTTAGGTTTTTACTTTCTAGTTTTTTAAACTATCCTGGCCGGGCTTAACCTGGCTAAGAGTCTCATGGGATACTCCTGTCACGATCAAAGGCTGCTTGCGGCTTGAGGTTGTAGCAGGAACCCATGGCCAAAGACTCTTTATTTGTAGGGTAGGTTTAAGAGTTCAATTATCCTGGCCGGGCTTAACCTGGCTAAGAGTCTCATGGGATACTCCTGTCACGATCAAAGGCTGCTTGCGGCTTGAGGTTGTAGCAGGAACCCATGGCCAAAGACTCTTTATTTGTAGGGTAGGTTTAAGAGTTCAATTATCCTGGCCGGGCTTAACCTGGCTAAGAGTCTCATGGGATACTCCTGTCACGATCAAAGGCTGCTTGCGGCTTGAGGTTGTAGCAGGAACCCATGGCCAAAGACTCTTTATTTGTAGGGTAGGTTTAAGAGTTCAATTATCCTGGCCGGGCTTAACCTGGCTAAGAGTCTCATGGGATACTCCTGTCACGATCAAAGGCTGCTTGCGGCTTGAGGTTGTAGCAGGAACCCATGGCCAAAGACTCTTTATTTGTAGGGTAGGTTTAAGAGTTCAATTATCCTGGCCGGGCTTAACCTGGCTAAGAGTCTCATGGGATACTCCTGTCACGATCAAAGGCTGCTTGCGGCTTGAGGTTGTAGCAGGAACCCATGGCCAAAGACTCTTTATTTGTAGGGTAGGTTTAAGAGTTCAATTATCCTGGCCGGGCTTAACCTGGCTAAGAGTCTCATGGGATACTCCTGTCACGATCAAAGGCTGCTTGCGGCTTGAGGTTGTAGCAGGAACCCATGGCCAAAGACTCTTTATTTGTAGGGTAGGTTTAAGAGTTCAATAATCCTGGCCGGGCTTAACCTGGCTAAGAGTCTCATGGGATACTCCTGTCACGATCAAAGGCTGCTTGCGGCTTGAGGTTGTAGCAGGAACCCATGGCCAAAGACTCTTTATTTGTAGGGTAGGTTTAAGAGTTCAATTATCCTGGCCGGGCTTAACCTGGCTAAGAGTCTCATGGGATCCTCCTGTCACGATCAAAGGCTGCTTGCGGCTTGAGGTTGTAGCAGGAACCCATGGCCAAAGACTCTTTATTTGTAGGGTAGGTTTAAGATTTCAATTATCCTGGCCGGGCTTAACCTGGCTAAGAGTCTCATGGGATCCTCCTGTCATGATCAAAGGCTGCTTGTGGCTTGAGGTTGTAGCAGGAACCCATGGCCAAAGACTCTTTATTTGTAGGGTAG
>JASANA010000184.1:0-25353 GCA_030248095.1 Ptycholaimellus sp. GST1_10
GAACAAGAAGATTATAAATGATTATAACACGTTTTAATAAAACGTGTTATAATCATTTATAATATGGAAGGAAAAGCGTTATAAATTTACAATGGGGGGATCTAGCGGGTTGAAAAGTGGTCATCAGAAACCAATGCCATTCTCGCTCAGTTCAATGGATTTCAATGCGGTTTTTTGCTGTAAACCCGCGAAGGGTTTGATCATTCACTAAAAAAACGTACAGCCTCAAAGGACTCACTAGAAAAAACTTTTTCAATAAGCTTTGGCGCCGCGAGTTTATTTTCTCCAACAAAAATATTTGGTCGAAAATTTTTTTCTTTATCTTCTTTTGAAAGTATGTTTTCTTGATAGATCTTGTTTTGACGCATCTGGAATGGTATCATTTGTACGATATAGAGTCTCCAAAGTGGAGCTATGTGCAGCCGAAAATGGGCAAAATGAGGTTAAAATAGACTAAAGCCAGTTATAAAGCCACTTATATAGTTACTTATATAGTTACTCAGCAGAAAGGGATAAGCATTGCAGCAACTGGCTTGGGACATTACTTCTACTTCCCAGCCGTTTCTTGCTTCCTCATCTTCGCCAGCCTGTTCAGTTTGACAGCCGACTCCTTCGCCATTCTCTTCTTCTTCTGCCTCCGTCGTCGGTTGCCTACCACTGCCATCTCCATTGCAGCAACTGGCTTGGGACGCTACTTCTACTTCCCAGCCGTTTCCTGCTTCTTCATCTTCGCCAGCCTGTTCAGCTTGACAGCTGACTCCTTCGCCATTCTCTTCTTCTTCTGCCTCCGTCGTCGGTTGCCTACCACTGCCATCTCCATTGCAGCAACTGGCTTGGGACGCTACTTCTACTTCCCAGCCGTTTCCTGCTTCTTCATCTTCGCCAGCCTGTTCAGCTTGACAGCTGACTCCTTCGCCATTCTCTTCTTCTTCTGCCTCCGTCGTCGGTTGCCTACCACTGCCATCTCCATTGCAGCAACTGGCTTGGGACGCTACTTCTACTTCCCAGCCGTTTCCTGCTTCTTCATCTTCGCCAGCCTGTTCAGCTTGACAGCCGACTCCTTCGCCATTCTCTTCTTCTTCTGCCTCCGTCGTCGGTTGCCTACCACTGCCATCTCCATTTATTTATTTTTTTATCTATTTATTTTTTTCTTTATTCTCCTCGTCCACTCTTTCAGCTGCCTCTTTGTCACCTACTTCGTGCTCTCCATCGTCAACTCCGCTGTCTTCAGCCCGATCAGCATCATCACGAGCGGCCTCTATGTTTGGGCAGTACGGGACGCCAGTGCTCACCCGGTTCCTCTTTCAGCTCCGCCTGGAAGAGCCTCTCCCACTCATCTGCGGACGCAGGTGGGGTGGGTGGATAAGAAGGATGTTCTAAAAATGGGAATTCTGGACGGCCGGCTCTATCCCTACTCACACTTGCTCTCTGCCATCACGGCCTTCTCCCTGCTTCACTTCCTTTGCGCCATCATCAATCTCGGCATGGCCTGCTGTAACTGGTCCAATATTCGCAGTTCCCTTTTTCATTCTCCCAGGAGCCAAAGTGGGTAGGGAAACGAAGTCCTTGGCAGGCTTGGAAGGGAGCCAGGTGAGGATGCAGCAGCCGATGGTCAGCAACGCCTCAGCCTCTACACCAAGGCAAACTCGGCCAGTCTCCAACCCGGTGCACCGCTCGCCCTATCCGACTTCCTTTTACTCCCAGCTCATGTTGCCTCTATTTTTCTTACCCCCTGGTTTGTTCAGTTGAAGCTCGCTATTTTAGCAAATCTAGAATTATTTAGTGTATCTGCCATAATCTTGTGTTTCTGCCATATATTCTAGCTATTCTTATGCCTATTCTAGCTCGTCGTTTGATATGAATTGGTGACTGAAATGATAAGGCGTTTTAAACAATTTTAAATGGAATACTGCTTTTTGTAAACACGGACAAAGCAGAAACAGAATATAGTGCTAACTATATCTGTTATTATCGGCAAGCCTAATTTGATCCTCATATCTTCTTTTTAGCTCTAGTTTGAAGTCGAAGGAATACACCTACTACTGAAATCTGCTTCTTAGACAATTGCATTATTTTAGCGCGCAGTTCAGTGGTTCTTCCCATTGCACTCAAAAACAAAATGCAGGTGACTCAGCAAATCATGTATTTGACCAGACCAGCCGATGTTTCAAGTAAGCGATAAAGTAATTATAAGGTCTAGACTGCGCAATCGTAGTTATGAAGTCATGATCTTGAACTTTTTTACTAGATCAAAAACAAGCATTGGCTTGACAAGCCCCTACAAGCCCCTACTTCTGGGAGGATTGGAAAAGGAGGTATTTTGCCGGAAAGTCCGGTAACATTCTGGCCCCCTCTGAGGGCTCATGAGGATGGAGGACCTTGAAGGATTCTGCTGACGTCTAAAAGCAGCAGCCCTGCTCGTCTGCCCAACCGTGCGGTGGGGCACATGGCCAAGGGGGCGGGCCACCTAATGTTTGTCGTCTTCGGCTGCATACAGGGGAACACTGGGGCTACCTCAACACCTTCCATGAGTACCGCTTCAGTTAGCCTGCCCTCTCCATACTTTGAATCGTTTTCTATAAGTAAACTACGCATTCGGTTGCCTAAGTCATTAATGTTTCATTAATGCTTCATATTCAAAGACAACTCTTGAATCTGGTATTTTGATGAAGTAGCAATGGTTGAGCAAGATTGTCAGTAGAACATTAACATTCTGCTAATTTAATGCTTCCACTTTTGATGAGGAATTTGGGAAATAATCACACATTATTAAAATTGGTTTCTGACGCCATTTCATACATTTTTATGAAACATGTTAAAATAGAGTAGCCGGCCAGCCGATTTCAGCAGAGAATTAAAAGGGGCCATTTTTTCTGAGATAACTTTTTCAGAAATAAAATACAAAGTGATTATACCTGCGGTGAAAAAAAGAAAAAATGGAAATGCGAAGGGAAATGATGGAATGAAAGCAAGGAATAAAAGAAGGGGCTTTCATAGAAGCCGCTGAGTTCGACTCCAGCTCGGCCTAAGATGCTGGTTGCAGTTGTCCTGGCCTGTGCAGCAGCATTGCCAGCCAGACAGCTCCTCCCCCACTCCATTCTGCAGCCTTATCTTTCTCCTGCCCCAACTGATGAATAGGAGCTGTGCCTTCATCTTGAACGTAGGGCAGGCGACTTTCTCGTTGGCGTCGTCCAGCGCTGCTTGCCGTTTGCTCACTCTGCTCGTCCTGGTGCTGTTGAAAATCGCACTGCAGGACAGCAACTCTGCACCCTGCAACAGTTTCCTCTCATCGCAACTGCGTCTCCCGAAATGACGGAAAGGGAAGAAGAAAAGCCGTCAACTTTCCAGTCGACGACATCCGTGTCCTCTCGAACGGCGACAGCCTCATAGAATTTCGACTCACAGGCGTACTGGCTTTTGGCTGCCCCTCCATTCAGCTGGAAAGGGGGATGAGGTAGAGCGACTAACTGAGAGGGGCTGAACGGACCTGGTAGGAGAGGCTGAGGCAGTATTTGTCTCGGCATGCCTCCTGGCCCTCTCCTCGAAAACACTCCTGTGTTCCGGCCATTTTTCGCCTTCCATCCCCACTTTGGCCCACGAAGAACGCGTTGCAGTGGGACTGAAAAAGCCCTTCCTACTAGCACCGTCCCAGTTTTCCAGGGAGACGTAGAGAGAGATCATACATGGCCCTATTTAAATAGAAAATCACCTCACAGTTGGTTGGTTTTGCCCAAACTACCCCCACCAGTCACTAAATTGTGACCAAAGCCGCGTAGTAGGTTGATTTTATCGCATTTTTGGCCAATATTTTTCCAAAAATTTTGCCAAAATCGAGATAGCTGGTAAAATTCGGAGTGGGCTGGGGCGGGGTATGGTAGAGATTAGGTAGAGTTAGAAACTGTACGTGAATGTTGCAGCAGCACTTGCCGTTTGCAAAACAGCCGCCGTTTCTGCCGATCTCCAGGACGGCGCTCTGCTTCTTGCTGCAGAACATGTCCTCATCGCAGCCGTAGGTGCCCCGCCTCAGGTCCGCCGAGCAGTAGCCGAACAGGCCACCAGCGTTGCACCTAGCCACACCCTAGAGCCCACAAAGTACTTCCATCACCATCACCATACACCTGCAGTGGTGAGCAAATGGAAAATGGAAGTAATGAATGTTGGACCGGACATTTCGCGAAGCTGAGGGGCAGGGGGCGGGGTGAGAGCGCAGCGACGAAGCGCAGGCGGAGGGGCCGTGGAGGCCCCCGACCCGGCGCGGAGTCCCTGCGCGCTCGCCCCGCCCCCTGTCCCTCAGCGGAGCGCATAGGGGTCAAGCGTGGCAATCTATATTTTTCAGGTCAGTTTCCATTTTCTCCTACATTTATTTTCCATTTGCTCATCACTGGCCCAGGCCAGCTGCAGAAGCGAGCTCACCGGCTCAGAGCTGGAGCAGAAAAGGGAGGCTGCGGCTGAGAAAGCAGTGAGGAGCAGCAGAGCTTCCAGCAACCGCATTTTAGTGCGCGTAACTTAACCTTGAACTCGCAAAAATGACAGCCTCCTCTGGCCAACTCGCAAATAGTCAGACGGTGACATGGCGCAAAAAGTGGCAAGTGTCCAGATAAGCTCAAACTAAGGTCGAGTGATCTTTCTCAGTGGTGTACAAAAATATCATGTGAACTTTTGAACTATTACCAATTTACACTATTAGTACCCATTAGCATCGTTTTAATTGCAAAAGACAACAATATGAAGGAAATGAGAATTCAAGAATGGCTTAAGCCTCAGCATTTCCTTTAGCCTCAATTAACGACTTTGCTCGCATTCTTTGGAAACATATTTGTTAGTTGAATGTTTCGGCTGGAACCTAGGTTTTTTGATCCCCTTTATCTCTTTGATGATATCATCTTGTCCGACCCTTCTGTCCCAAAACATGAAGCATGATCAGGTGCTGGAAGTAGCATCACTCGGCGAAGTGTCTCGACTGGCAGATGAGGCACAGTCCTGTCTGATGAGTATCCTGGCTGCAGTGTCCGCATGGAGGTGTATGATGTATGTTTAATGATGGTGTATTATAGCTCGCTGGTGTCCGCCCTCCTACTTTCATGCTCCCTCCATGTTTATATACATCCATGGCCCCACCAACCCCAGCACCGTCTCTGGCTCCGACGGCCCTGCTCCCAGCTTTTACGCCGCCCTCCAAGCCTTCCGTTCCGGCAGTCGCCTCAAAGGTTGCATTTTACTCTTGCTTTCTACCCGCACAGTTAATGTTTATATACATCCATGGCCCCACCAACCCCAGCACCGTCTCTGGCTCCGACGGCCCTGCTCCCAGCTTTTACGCCGCCCTCCAAGCCTTCCGGCAGTCGCCTCAAAGGTTGCATTTTACTCTTGCTTTCTACCCGCACAGTTAATGTTTATATACATCCATGGCCCCACCAACCCCAGCACCGTCTCTGGCTCCGACGGCCCTGCTCCCAGCTTTTACGCCGCCCTCCAAGCCTTCCGGCAGTCGCCTCAAAGGTTGCATTTTACTCTTGCTTTCTACCCGCACAGTTAATGTTTATATACATCCATGGCCCCACCAACCCCAGCACCGTCTCTGGCTCCGACGGCCCTGCTCCCAGCTTTTACGCCGCCCTCCAAGCCTTCCGTTCCGGCAGTCGCCTCAAAGGTTGCATTTTACTCTTGCTTTCTACCCGCACAGTTAATGTTTATATACATCCATGGCCCCACCAACCCCAGCACCGTCTCTGGCTCCGACGGCCCTGCTCCCAGCTTTTACGCCGCCCTCCAAGCCTTCCGTTCCGGCAGTCGCCTCAAAGGTTGCATTTTACTCTTGCTTTCTACCCGCACAGTTAATGTTTATATACATCCATGGCCCCACCAACCCCAGCACCGTCTCTGGCTCCGACGGCCCTGCTCCCAGCTTTTACGCCGCCCTCCAAGCCTTCCGTTCCGGCAGTCGCCTCAAAGGTTGCATTTTACTCTTGCTTTCTACCCGCACAGTTAATGTTTATATACATCCATGGCCCCACCAACCCCAGCACCGTCTCTTGCTCCGACGGAACTGCTCCCAGCTTTTACGCCGCCCTCCAAGCCTTCCGGCAGTCGCCTCAAAGGTTGCATTTTACTCTTGCTTTCTACCCGCACAGTTAATGTTTATATACATCCATGGCCCCACCAACCCCAGCACCGTCTCTGGCTCCGACGGCCCTGCTCCCAGCTTTTACGCCGCCCTCCAAGCCTTCCGTTCCGGCAGTCGCCTCAAAGGTTGCATTTTACTCTTGCTTTCTACCCGCACAGTTAATGTTTCAGAAATTATGTAAAATTTTCAGCGACCATTCCTATCTGATGGGCGCTGGCTTGAATTTTTTGTCTCTGAATACCAATTTTTTGGCTCAATAAATTTCTTTTAACCCGTATCCATCCAGCTGTGTGGTTTTTAGCTTCACTTTTGACCTTTGAGTGCAATAATTTTGACTGCAACTTTTCATATGCTACAACACTGTCTATGCTACAGCATAGGGAAAAACCATATCATTATTTTCATACTCAAATGTCAAAAGTGAAGCTAAAAACCACACAGCTAGATGGATACGGGTTAAAAGAAATTTATTGAGCCAAAAAATTGGTATTCAGAGACAAAAAAATGTTTGCTCATTTTTTGCCTATGCTATAACATAGGGCCAATATGAGAATGCAAATTTTTAACCTCAAATATCTCTGATGGTCAAAGGCTTTCAAAGTTGTTGATTGGTACAAATATGTAAAATTATCTGAAATTTCAGAAAAATTGGGTCTCGTCCGGCGCAAATGAAATGTTCACTTAGAAATTATAAATTTTTTTGAAATTTTGAAAACTGAAAAACTGATTTTTTGTAAATAACTCGGCAGGAACAGATCGTAGAGAAATGAACAAAAAAAACAAAATATTTTTCTCATTGAGACGGTTCGATTGGTTGTCGAATCATTAAAATCCGTTGAGCAGATCGTGAGCAATAGATGATTAAAAAATCGGCCATTTTTTTACATTCAAAAATTCGCCAAAAATCGACTTTTGAGTTTTGAACAGTCATACCCTACCAAAAGTCTTAGAAACATGTCTACTTTTCATAAAAAATATAAAAAAGGGGGGTAAAAATTTTTGTCCGTCCCTCTATTTCAAACTTTTGACCTTCTCAGAAAAGCTCTCTTAAAGTCAGAACGTGGTTGTTCTCGGCTCCCCTGCTTTGGGCCAAGGAGGACAGTGAGGCGGTTTATGAGGTCTAAGCCTGGGCTGGCAAGTGTTGCGCGGTGATCGGCCTGTTGAAAGATCCCCAGAGCAAAGCCGCCCTCTCCACCTTCATTCCCCTCTTTGAACCTGTCAGTGTTTAGGTTGGCGTTGGATAGGGAGGGTAGCCGATGGGTTGATATCCGCCACCAGTTTTTATAACGCTTGATCAACCACCATCATTAAATTCCAAAAAACGGTCAAGCATTATAGTACGGAGTTGGAAGGGGAATGCTTAGTAGAGTCCATGGTGGGTGCAGCCAGTAGATGGAGGGTTAATATTACAGTTTGACACAATTCAGACTGGCAGTAGAGTTGGCGGCTGAGTTAGCAGTAGAGTTGCTATTTGGCATTCAATTGCTGCCTTATTCCAATTAAGACCAGTTTCGCGAGAGGCGTGAGAATCAAGGCCCAAAAATTTTTTTACGACTATAAACTGAGTATAAGGTAATTTTCCTCAGACATTTTTATATAAGATTCCAAAAGATCTCAGCTCAAAGCCGTAAACTGCTGCCGTAGTGCATAGAAGAACAAACCTTACTTTTTATAAATTGCGTAATTGTGATTTAGTGGAAATAACTTTTATTTTATGCATTTTCTCCACCAAATTTAGAGAAAAGCATACAAGTAGGCACAGATTCTGAAAGCTTATGATTAGAGGAGCATTTTGGTTGCCATAGATTTGTAATTTGAGGCTTTGCATTTGAACAACAGCCGTAAGTTTGAAAACTAACCAATTTCTGAGACTTTCGTTTTTCAACTAAAATCAAGAATAGCTAGTCAGGACTTCATTTCCCTGCACATGCGACACACATTTTTGGATTTGTCATAAAATTTTGACCCTAAAACATAAATAATATGCCCTGAGCAAATTGAGCACAAAGAAATATGATGCCTTTTTCTCATACACTCCTTACTTTGCCTATGTTATAACATAGGGAACTAAAAATCGGTTGTAAAATTGCCACTAAAAAACTTCCCATTTCTCACACACTGACTCATGCTCAAAATCCTTTTCAGATAGATTGTTTCAAACATTTTTCCAGCTATGGGTGCCAAAATATTGGGGATATGTACTATATTGCCAACGAAAATGGCCAAAGTTTGATGACGGGTCCAAATCTCGCCTATGCTATAACATAGGCCAAAAATGACAAAAAAATTTTTGCTCTTAATTTTTCAATTTAACTGCTCAACTTCAATCTTCTGACCACTCCGCATCTAGAAATACAATTTTTATTATGGATATACTAAAATAATGCTAAAAAATGGTGTTTGCAATTGATGAAATTTAGACCTTATTTTTCGGTTTTTATGAATCATTTTTTTCCTGTTTTTTATGATAAACCAATTCCAAAAATTGCATTTCCAGGTGCGGAGTGGTCAGAAGATTGAAGTTGAGCAGTTAAATTGAAAAATTAAGAGCAAAAATTTTTTTTGTCATTTTTGGCCTATGTTATAGCATAGGCGAGATTTGGACCCGTCATCAAACTTTGGCCATTTTCGTTGGCAATATAGTACATATCCCCAATATTTTGGCACCCATAGCTGGAAAAATGTTTGAAACAATCTATCTCAAAAGTATTTTGAGCATGAGTCAGTGTGTGAGAAATGGGAAGTTTTTTAGTGGCAATTTTACAACCGATTTTTAGTTCCCTATGTTATAACATAGGCAAAATAAGGAGTGTATGAGAAAAAGTCATCATATTTCTTTGTGCTCAATTTGCTCAGGGCATATTATTTATGTTTTAGGGTCAAAATTTTATGACAAATCCGAAAATGTGTGTCGCATGCGCAGGGAAATGAAGTCCTGACGAGCTATTCTTGATTTTTTGCAAAAAACTCCAATATCAAAAAAACATACTTTATGATTGTCAAGCTTGTTTTCATACAAAAACTCGCAATATTGTCCAAACAAATGACACCTCGCTCTTCTTCAGCTTATAAGCTTCAATTTGATATGCAGTAGTCGGTAGTTGCAAAAAAATATGTCAAGAAAAAAAGATTTTTTGGGCTGCATCCCCAATACTAATAAAATTGCTTTTCTTGCTGACCTCTCTTTACATTCGTAATCATAGCAGCTTAACTAAAACGAGTTGGGCGCTCTCATTTTGGCTCATATGACAAAATTGATTGCTTTTTCAGAAAATACAATAACATTGGGGGGTCAAAAAAATTTTTGGGCCACCTTCCTTTAACCATTCTCCACTTTCTCGCGAAATGCCTCTTAAATGCGTAGTTTTTTTCAATAACGCAGTGATATTGTTCTGATTCCATAACATAATTATAATTCTAGACTACCCATCAGGTGTATTGTCAGTTACAAAACTGACAGTCATTAATAAAAGGCTGCTGAAACATGCGAGTGCTGAGTAGCAGCCCAGGTTCGGTGTTCAGGTTGTTCAGGTTCGGGTTGATGGATGGTGTAAGATTTGGGAAGCGAACGAAGTGTCAGTGCCAATGCCCTCTGTTTAACCCAGGTGTTTTTAAAGTTGAGGAAATATATGGTACCATCGCTAGCCAAATGTAAAGCTCTTCTCTCCCAAAAATCTAGGCTGATGACCAGGATCCCCCCCAAGGCTTCTACCCCCCAAGCCAGTTTTGGACCAACCTAGAGTTTTGCCCCCCCCCCAAAGGTTTTTGCCCCCCCCCCCCCAACTTTAGCCTCCCCCCCAAATTTTGCCTTGTATTCTTGTGGTTATCAACTATGCTGCGGGTGTGACTAAGCGCAAGATACAAGCAAGATCAGTATATGAGTTTGGTGACCACTATCCCCCCCCCCCAAATGCCACTTGGTGGGGGGAAACTGGTCATCAATCAAGGGATTTTGGCATTTGGGGGGGATACTGGTCACCGAAATCGATGACTAGTATCCCCCCCAAGTGCAAAAACACCAAAAATCGCCTAGAAAGCATAACCATACGTACATAGATTACTGATTTTGGGGGATACTTACGTGGGGGATACTTTGACGTGGGGAGATACTTACGTGGGGGGGGATACTTACGGGGGGGGGATACTTCACAGGGGGGGGGTAATAGGTTGGGGGGGCTACTGGGCATCAGCCAAATTCGGCTCTACCGAGCATAAAGCCAATTAAATTTTCCTACTACTATTGGAATCTGCTGTGTCACCTGCATTTTCTTTGAGCACGCATGAAAAGAGTTTTAGAGCTGCGCGCGAAAACAATGCGAATACCTCAAAAACACATTCCATTAATAGTAGCAAAATTTTCTTGGCTTAATTCTCGAGGCAGTATATTTTTGGGACAAAAGAGCTTTATTTTCGTCTTGCAATGGTGCAAGATTTGGTTGTTATAGATATAAAACAGCTACGGAGAATTCTGTGCTTTGCTATTTCTGTTCTTTTTCAGGTTGCCAGGCTGATTGTCGAAACAACCTGCGGTTTAAACCTGCCTGCTAGATGGATTTGCATAAATCACACTTTCTATTGTTAGCTTGGACAATCAGCATAACGGCAGTTTGCCTCCATCAGTCAGTTACGGCTGAAAGCATAAATGCCGCAAATTTTAATTTTCATGGTGCTGTTGCTGCAAGGCGGGGAGGCAACAAGGCGTTGTATGCATGCTACGGGGCATTTGGTGTGCCAAAACAATGCTCAAGAAGCGGCCCAAGTTCGGGTAATCAGTCAATTGAAATTGAAAAATTGAACGCTGCATTTTTTTGACTAAATTTGATTGGCCTAAGAAGGTTTTCTTGTTTTGAAAATTTGTGATTTTTTGATATAGAGGTACATTAACTTGTCCTTATGCGTATTGGGGCCGTGAAAGTCGAGCCTAATCATGATCCTCTCTTAGGCCCTTAACCCTTACAGTTAATAACAAAAAAATTGAATTGCTTCAAAAGAAACCCTGAATCAGAGCTTCACCATTTCAAGAATAGTTCTTCTAGGACTTTGTTCCTCATACTTGATCTCATATAAGGTGAAATAAGGTAAACTTGATGGACAACGATAGTACTAGCCCGGACGACCAATTCGGAACTGTCAAGAGCAATCAAACGGGACACTTTATTGTTCCCTTTTTTACAGCTAAGCATCATTTCAGATTGTCCAATGCAGGTACGAGGCTGTGCCTCTGACTTCGGATTTTGGAACGACCCGGATCCATACCTCAGCATCCAACATTACTGCTACGCTGGATACGAAGACCGCCAGGTGAGTCGAAGGGTTGACCAGCTACTTTTCCATGACTTTTCAGGTCCTCTAGATGGTTTTAGTTGGTTTTGGACTTCTACGCAGCATAAAAATAATTTTTACAGATTTTGCTGAACAAACTTTGGGATCCAAAGCAGATCAACACAGGAACCATCGTTTTGGACCCTTAAGTAGTCGCGCCCAAAAAAATCCCTTTAAAGTACCTTACGGCAACAAAAGCAGAATTCAAAAACCGTGAAATGTGAAACTGATTGTATAAAAGAGGCAAGTGAAAGCTTATAGAGACGGTTTGTGTCGCAGCCTTCCAGAAAACACGCATTTGTATCTCCATGCAATTGGGGCCGTGCGAGCGGAGCATAAGCACGGTCCCCTCTTAGCAACCAACACACTCTATTACGGCTTTTGAAAATATGACTGGCTGCCAAACATTTCATGGGCAAGTTACAGAGCTGTGAGTAGGCTCAATGGATGCAGCAGACACAGAGCTTTAATTAAAAAAAATTTGCCAAATTTGGTTGAGAATTGGCAGAGTTAGCGCCAAAAAACTTTTCAAAAAGTGTCCGTCTGTCCGCCGTCCGCCGTCCGCCATACGTTCTGTTCGGGTGGGATACTGGGAGGGTCTGGGGCTCCAGACTCAACGTCACTATAGTATATCGACCCTGGAGGCTGGCATTAGGCCATCTGAATTTTGATTTTCGGCCTCCTTTATGCAGATAATGGCAACTGAAAAGTGATTGAATGTAAAAGAAAAAAAACGAAAAACATTGAAAAACTTGAATAAAATTTTTTTGAATCCGTTTTGGTCAAAAACAAAGACAGATTCGGAATCCTTGTCAAAAACTCAGGAATGTTTGCGGCCCCTAGAAGGCCCCCCTGGGGGTCCCGAAAGTTGGCCCCCCTGGGGGTCCCGAAAGTTGGCCCCCCTGGGGGTCCCAAAAGTTGGCCCCCCCGGGGCTTTGGTTTGACAACTTGTATTCTTTCAACAGATGCGGAAAGTTTTCTTAAAAATACTACCCAGCTACCTAATGGTTCAATGTTGAAAATCCATTTCTGGTTTAAAACTGCCCATTTCAACCTTATTTAGGCGCAATGGACACCGATCATAAATGTGAATTAATTTTTTCAAAGGTCTCTCTCAATTTTTTTACTCAGTTTTCCAATGGTGTTTCTTTTGTCACAGTTACATGGAGACGTTTCCCAATCAATTCACGTTTATGAAGACATTTTGGTGAATTTGGTTTTCTACCCATTTTACTTAAAGTTTCAAAAGACTCAAACTGCGCAGTTTTACATGTTCTTCTGTTAGGTACCCCTCGAAGTTTAAATTGATGCTCAGGTAGTAGCTACTACGGTACTAATGGCCAGGCAAATGTAAAGAATTCTTACGCAATATTACCCACTTGTAATTGCACATAATTGTTGATTGCATAAAATTAAGCTTTGTATATTCTGCTAGAACAGAAAAAGCTTATGAATGTATAATCATCATAATGATCTAGAATTGTTTTTCGATTGAAAGATTTGTTTTTGTGCACATTTCCAAGACTATTTTCATGCGCGCTCAATCAAAATGCAGGTGAGACAGAAAATTCCACTAGTAAAAAAGAAATTTCCTGGGCTTTAGATTCGAGAAATTGATTTTTGGATGAAAAGATCCTTACTTTCGGCTTGCAGCAGTATCAGTTCATTCCATCGGAACCGTTCATCGGATCGGTATCAGAACCATAGTGACACCCTACGTCACAGGGGTGCATGGACTTAGTTAGGGAATAGCCATTTGAGCAGGGCTAATTTGCGCAATTGAGCATTGAGAAAAGTGGGCTGCTCTAATGTGTGATCTACAATGGTAGATCGCACCTTCAATAGGTAGACCACAGGTCCATGGTAGATCACACACTAGAGTAGCATCTGGCAATCTTGAGCGATCGTCTGTCTGGCGCTGGTTTCGTTCATATTGCTGCTTTCTATACAAAGCAACGTCTCGTAGACGATCCCTCTCCTTGCATCCTTGTCAAGATCTTTGTAAGATCTCGCATTAGTGGACGGACGCAAGGAGGAGGTCCTTGTTGGTGGAAGAGTAGTTCCTTCCATCGGGGGTGAACTTTGACCATCGACAGGGTCATCTTCTAGGACTGTGTTCTCATTGTTGAGTTGGGATAGTCCCTTCACTTCCTTGGCATCCCTGAAGAGCTCATCAGTTAGTCAATCCCATTCCTCCCACTTCTTCCAGTTCTCCCTTTCTTCTTCTGTGGGAGGCGCTTCTTCCCTCTTGTCTCGTCTTGGGGAGGGGCTCTGTGATATCCCATTGTCGGCACTGCCTTCCTTAGTGTAGTTGATGTATAACACTCTTCCCTCGTACAAAAGCAGCGTTACAGCCAGGAGACACCCCACAATCTGATTTGTGTACGGAGTCCTTCCCAGGATGATATGTAGAGAAGGTAGTGGAAAAGCGAGGAAGGCATACTTGAGAACCCATCACTTTGCCCTCAAATCTTCCAAAGTAACGGAAGGGGCAGTGTCTGAGGATGGGTGTGTCATTCCAGACGATGGTGTACTGAGGTGGACACAACTCTCATTCTCGATGTGGCATCCTTTGAGGGATCCAAGGTCCAAAGTGAGAGCTTGGTGTCCAGCATACACCATCCCTTCTAGAAGGTACAGGTTAGTAGTCTGGTAGACGTGGGTCTTGGAACAACAATGCCGTTCACAGGACTGGGATCGATTGGTGGACCAGAGGGATTTGTCTAGCTGCACTAGCTCCGACCCTCTGAACTTCTGTTCCGTCCATGCGTGGTTACATTCATCAATGGGTACACTCATCCTCTTGATCGGATTGAAGGTTCCCCTCTTGAGGGAAGAGGAAGACCCGTCCCACCGTGTGGTGGTGGTCAGGATTTCCAGGATGCATTGAGCTGCAGGGACGCTAGGTCCTTCTGTTGCAGGAAGCCATAAGTCCACCTCATGACGTGATCGCTTAGCCGGCTGTTCGTAGACTGAGCAATCTCTTGTTTGTTCTGGGAGAAGGAAAGGTCGGCCACTTCCGTTGGGTCGGTAGCATAGTTGGAACTTCATGGTCGTCGACAGTGGGTTTTGGGCTAGCCAGGTAGTGGTTGAAGTTGGGTAGGTTGGCCGAGTGGCAGCCGGAGTGAGCAAGCACATCGCGATGAGCATCATAGCCACTGTTCTTTCTCCTCGTTTCCTCTTTGCTCTTCTCATACCTGGCGTGAGGTGTTCCGCTTGAGAAGTGGACCTTTTCCTGTCTTTCCGTGGTTCCCTTGCTTCTCGCCTTTGGGCATATCGTTGACTGGCCAATTCCTTCCGTCGGGCTTGCTGACTTTCTGACCTCGTTTTCCGATACTCTTCTGGTGGAATGATCTGGAACTCGTAGTGCCAGTGCTCCAGGGTAAGTTGTCCCTCGACTACACATAGCTGACCCCGTGAACGGGGCTCTACCTCCTGTCTCTTCCGCTGGACTTCCTTGATCAGAGTCTTCGTCTGAAGCGTATAACCCTTTGCTTTCATCCCGTTCTCATCAAATAGCTCCACTCGACTCAGCAAACAAGCAAGTTCGTCAATGTCCTTCTTCTCCGCTGGAGCTATCTCTCTTCAAGGGTAGAGGAGGCACAGAGTCCAGTGGAGTCGCAATTGTCTCAGGTCTGGTGGTGAAAGTCCTGGGAGTGTCCCTTCCCCCAGTAGGCTCTCCTCCACTGGAGTCACAACCAGGAAGGAGTGCCAGGCAGCTTGATCCATCAAGAGGTGAGTGACTTGCGTTAGTCTTGATAGGATGAAGAGTCTCTCAGCCGCCTCTGTTTCCAGGCCTTGTAAGTCTAGCAACACGAGGTGCGTCAGCATAGGGATATGCAAGAGCCTCCGTGGTGGTGTCAGCAGTTCCTGCGTAGATGAGTATCCCACATATTGCACCTTTGTGACTGTCGTCAGTAGATCTTTGATGTCGGCCATCGTGGCCACGACGAGTTTTGGTGCGAGAGCGCTCAGACCCACAAAGGGACCAATTATCCGCAGCCGTCTGAGCTCTGTCCGTGAGACTGATCCTGTTGGCACATCCCATGATGGTGTCTCTGTTCCCCATGTCTGTATGTCCAGTATGACTAGTCTGGTCGGTAGCAGGTCCCACGCTCCTACCCAGTTTCCCCGCTTCCTCCCTAGGTCTGGCTGAGGTAAGCCGTGGCAGGGAGAGGGGTCTGAGGTTGGGAGTGAGCCTCTGCAGATCGGGCATTCGGATCGTTGATTGTCTGTTGAAGGTCAGGTTCCGGAGAGGGAGAGGGGTTTGAGGTAGGGGCTGACGCCAACGGGTCTCCACTACACCTTCCTTTGATGCCTCCAAGTCAAGGTGGAGAGTCCGTAGCTAGGAGAGCTGGGACAAGGCCACCCAATCCTTGGTGTCAAAGTAGGTGCGGCCGTAGATCATCAACTTCTCCAGTCTGGGAACTCGTGCCGCTATGTCCGTTACAGAGATGCCGGAGCCAATTGTCATCCATCTCATGTTTGGTTTTGTAAGGCCCCCAGGGTACCCTTCCATGCTGCCACCCCCTCTATCCCAGGCGGAAGAGCATTCCAGATGGTAGGTGACATGACATGAAGCTTTAAGACTCTAAGTCTCTGACTCTGTTGTATGCATTGCATGAACGTCTGATGGTAGACATTAATTGTGAGGTAGTCAGCAAAGGCATCGTGGGGTTCTTGTGCGATAAATATCATAGCTTCGTGATTCTATCAGCAAAAACAGGTAATGGGTGTAATGAATGATTGATGCAAATGGAGCGAAGACATTGATAGGAGAAAAAGGGTAAAACTAAATCGTTGATAACATTGCCTTGCAGTGAGAGAGCCCTCCAATCTCTCCCCAATCAATTCTCCAAAATCATGTCCACACAGACTTATCTCCCAACTATCTGCTGCAGTCTAGCATCATGTTTACTTACCTTATCTGTAATCAGCTCTTGAAGGTCGAATTTTCTTAAGAATTCACCTCATATACAATTTTTCTAGTCACCATGCCTAAGGTGTTCAAGAAGAAGTCCACTCCGTCCCGACTTTTCCATGTGAATTGGCAACACGAGTGGATCAGGAAGGAAATGAATTCCTCCAGTAATCAGAAGGAGGCGGTGCTGAAGCTGTGTGCAGAGATAAAAAGAAAAAAAATGGACGTGCACCTAATTTGCAACCTAAAATGTGCTGTCCGCAAACACCTCTTCTCTAAGAAAAACTACTGCAATTCCACCCCAAATGTGTCTCCTCCACTGCCGCTGCCAGTTCCGCCGCTCCCTGCACCACAAGAGGAGGACGGCTCAGAGATGGAGGATCGTTCCTCTCCTGCTCCGTCCTTGCCTCCCCATCCAGCGGTTTGTTGTGTTCCTGTGCTGTTTCTATGATTCCAGTTCAATCGGTCCTCAAGGGAGCGGAGGAGCTTGAAGAAGTGGAGGAGGAGGGCGAGGAGGCTAAGCTAAATCCGTGGTATGCGTTTCATGGAAAGTTGTCAACAGCGGCGACAACGTTGCTCATGGCTGCTAAACGTATTCGTCACTCTTGTTATCTTCCCTTTCCCGATTTTTGGGGAAATTGATGGATGTGTCACTTTTGTAGCGTGTAAGAGATGTCAAGTTTGCAAACACAAATTCGCGGAGGAGAATGTAAAATCGCGTCAAGACTACTTCATCCATGACTTGCACTTACATGTGCTTACTCACATCAATCACCCTTCATATCCCTGCTTCAAATGCGAGTGGTTTGTTCTTTGACTGATGATTGGGTCCATGGGCTCATCCATTGTGGTTTGAGGTGCAACGTTGTGTCAAACGATATAACCCTTCTATACGACATGTGCAAGTGTGGAGAGCGGTTTCGTGAAGCCTGGCATGATGTGCGAGGTGAAATCTATGTCAAGACGGCCCAAGCGTGCTTCACCCGAGCCAAGATGACCTAGCTGACAATTGCTTTTCTTTCCCTCTTTGCTTTTAGCAGCTTCTTGGTTCTCAACAAGAGGGTGCTATCTTGCACTGGATTACATCAACACAACATTTCTCAGCAAAACTTTCCATCCCCATAATAAGTAGAATTCACAAATTAATTATTAGTTTGCTAAAAAAATATTTATTTTTCCGCATAATGATGGAGGAAAAATGGTTTCACTACTGAACTGGTAGCTATCCTCAAGGCATGGCTCCAGACGGCCTCAGGGGGGTTACTAGGGTTTCCCCATGCCAGGCAGTCCTGATCAAGATCAAGAGATCAAGACCACTACGACACAACCCCTATTAATCCATGACTCATCTTTGCGCCTTATGATGCTGGGGGGCTTTAGAGCCAGTAGGGTTAGGGTGGCGGAGTGGTCCAGTGGAAGAACTTGGCATGGGCCAGAAAGAGAGAGAGACTGCTTTGCCATCCTCACCCTTTTACGTTTCCATTCACAATATTAAATTTTGTTAAAATGTTTTTAATCTCTTTTTAACTAGTTGTCAATATTTACTTATCTTTTTTTAAATAAAAACTTTGCAGTCATCCTCTTTGCAGAAAACTACTCTACATCACCACTTCTACATTGCAAATTTTGCATAATAAATGCAAAAAAGGGCCCGACCAATGCTGGCCAGCAGTGTTTCCAGGACTATTCAGTTGGTTTTGCAGTGTGGTATTCTAATGTGACCAGTTTTACCACAACCAGGTTAATGAGTATTAAGAAAGATTTTCGAAAGACTTTTAATTGCAGCTCTGCAGTGTCCTGAATAACGAGGTTGGGCCCCCCAAATAAATCCAAGCGCTCAAGAGTTATATGGACCAGGCAAGCTAGAAAGCATCAACCAGCCAAGGATGAGCTTTGCGCAGTGAAGATGAACTGTTTATCTACCCTGGGGATTCCGTCCACACTAATATGGGCAGCCTAAAGGGAACTAAGCAGCAAAAGTTCGCTTATTGGACGGTTTATCTTGAAGCGACCAATGAGGGACGGTCGCGGGCATTAAAGGCTCATTTGATCGCTTATCAGCTAAATATTGGCCTCATTTCTTTGAGAGAGCAACAGGCCACAATTGACAGTTGCAGTCAATCTATTCTTTCCCGCTCATGTCCACTTGCATGGCCTTAAATTCGACTGGGCCAAAATCTAACCTCGGAGCTAGCAGGCTGCGTATAGCAAAGGAACTAGAGTCGGGAGGAGTCAACCAACCTCTCTCCCTTCCCCCTTCCCACAGAGGGTCCCTGGGGGGCATGCTGCAAGGGCAGTAAGGGGCAGGTGACTGTTGCACATTCCAGCGCTGACCAGGGGGCGCTGTCGGCTGTCTACAGGGAATGCGGAGAGTTAGATAAAAGGTGGGAGCGAGGGCAGCAGAGGCACAATTGAATCGCAGAACCGTGCAGTGCTCAAGTCAGGCCAGCGTTGTTGAAGTCAAGTAAAGAGAAAGAAGGCAGCGTAGCCATGGCTCCGCCCATCCTAGATCAAGCCACCGGTTAGCTCCCTCCTAATTCTCTCCTTCTTTCTAGTCAGTAGCTGCGATATGACGCGGTAATAGTGGGCGATGGTGACGAAACATAGACAGCAGTAGATGATTTAGACTTGGTCATCGATGTCCAGGCAGCACAAATGAAGTTCTAACAGACGATAGATGCTTGAATAAGGGAAACAGCCACTGTCTTAGAGGATTGGCCAAGGATGTGATGATGAAATGAGAGTGAGAAATGAGGGCGTTTGAGGTGGCAACTCGGACAAGACGGTGACCAGCGTCGGTGTGGGAGAAGAGCGTCGTCGAGCCCGCGACGGAGCCAGCGATGCCATGCTCAAAGAGCTGGACAAGCTCTCCCTTGTTCATCCCCTCTCCTCCCTCCCCCAGCCTACTCAATCACACCCCATTGGTTGCAGAGCGCTCTTGCGGCCCGTCCCAGCGTGGGCGGTGCGGGGCGTCCCATCCCGCTCATCGCCAACTACTTCCCCATCACATTCGCCAGCAACCAGCTCGTCGTCGCCCGCTACCACATTGACATCCGCCATCCCAAGAACCGAAAGCTCAGCCAGTAATACTCTCTTATCCCCCACCCCATCCCATCCTGAGGGCTAACTTGCGCCGGTTTTTCAGGGACGAAGGGCGCCAAATCTTCTGGAAGGCGGTGAAGGAGAACCTGGGCCCCGGCAAGCTCATCGAGAGTCCATACAAGCTCGCCTACGACGGCAAGCACATCGCATACGCAGTGGACACCCTCCGCTTCCCCGACGGCGCAGACTCCGGTGTCCTCTTTCTCTTCCCTCTCATATCTATTCCCTCTTTCATCCTCTTTACTCCTCAGAAGCGGAATGATCTTGTAGGTGTCCTGGACGTGAAGGTGCCACTGGAGCAAGACACGAGGGCTGAGACGGACTGCAAGGTGGAGTTCAACCTCGTCAGCAACCAGGTTCTCTCCTAACCGCCTTCTTCTCCTCCGTTTCCTCTTGGGATGTCCGAGGAGTGCAGGTGAACCTGACGGACCTGAAGTGCAGCCGAGTGTCCTCGGAAAGCGGGAAGCTCAGCACGGGCTCCATTCAAGCCATCGACATCATTTTCCGGTTTCAAACCTCTTCTCATTCCTTTCATATCGACTCTTGCGCAGAAAGTTCTAGATCACTGTAGAGCAAGATAGGATTGTGGGATAGGATTAAGATTTGAGTTGCTTTTGTAATTTGAACATTTTCGGAAGTATCCTATCAAACTTTAAAACAGCTACCAAAATTTTAAAAAAAAATTCAAATTCGGATTTGAGAACTTTATACATTCCCCATATGGAAAACCAAAAGACCAACAATATCAGCATATCTAAGCTAAGAAACACAATACGTGGACATTTTTAAAACCCTATTTTTGCGCGGCCGCAGGCCGCCTACCACAAAGGGCAGGGCAGTCAGAGTTCCGTAGGCGGTAGGACATGAGTGTGGAGGCCCCGGAGCGTAGCCTAGCATGCGAAGAATGCTAGGCGAAGCGTAGGTTCCATAGCTCCCAAGTGCAGTGCATTGAAGCTTTGCATTGCAGACAGCAGCTGTCGTGCACGGAGATGGAGATGGCAAAGCACTTCTACCCGCACAAGAACAGCGTCTTCCCGCTTGGCGAACAGGCGCTGGACCTGGGCCGCGGGATCGAGATGTGGACGGGGTTCCAGACCTCTGCCCTCCTCTGCGCCTCCAACAAGGCCCTCCTTAACGTGGACGTCGCTCATGCCGCTTTCTACAAGAAGGACATGCCCTTCCTCGTCTTCCTCGAGGAGGTCCTTGGTGGTGGCGGCGGCAGTGGGGGCGGTGGCTTCCGCGGAGGACGCGGCGGCGGACGCGGCGGACAGCGAGGTGGTGGACGCGGCGGAGGCATTGGCGGAGGTCGCGGAGGAAGCTTCAGTGCCCAGGCCCTCAACCCCGACTCCGTCCTCGATGCCACCATCGTCCGCGCCGCCAACAGCGCCATCAAGGGCAAGGGCCTGCGCATCCGCACCCTCTACACCCGCACCAAGAAGACCTTCAAGGTTCCTCCCCCTTCTTCTCCTCTCTCTGTCTGAAATGGCGATGGAAAGGGATTGAGGTGGTGGGGATGTCGGAGAAGCCGGCGTGTGAGATCACATTCGATCTGGAGACGGAGCAGGGGACGCAGAAGACGAGCGTCGTCCAGTACTTCGACAACAAGTACGGCAAGCTTAAGTACCCACGCCTTCCATGCCTTCAGGTTTTTCTGCCTCTTTCCTTATTCTTACACCCATACGAGCATAAGTCACTATCAGTCCTAAAAACTAAGCCAAAACGGGCTAATTAAAACAGTTCACGTTTTCTCCAACCAGAAAATAAAAAGCACCGTTGCAGGTGGGCCCGCCCAAGAAGGAGCTGTTCATCCCGCTGGAGTGCCTGCACATCGAGCACCCGCTCAAGTACAACGCCAAGCTCACGGAGGACCAGGTTCGCCCCTCCCCCCTCCTCTCCACCTCTCACAGCAAGCCCAATTCCCACAAAGGTATCCACCATGATCCGCTCCACTGCCGTGGACGCGGAGCAGCGCAAGAACAAGGTGATGGGGATGGTGAAGGACGCGCGCTTCGAGGGGGACCCCTTCCTCCGCAGCTTTGGCCTCGCCCTCAACGTGTCGATGATCAAGCTCTCCGGACGCGTCCTCCCCTGCCCAACTTGTGAGGGGGCTGGGGGGCCCCTTTATGCGGGGGGGGGGGGGGGCGGGGAGGAAGCGCGCGCCCGACATTCAGTACAAGGGCTCCGGGCCCGCCTCCAAGGTGACGCCTGGGGAGGGGGCCTGGAAGACGGCGGGGAGGAAGCTGCGGAACCCCCCGCCGACTTCAAGGAGTACCCCATCATCGCCGTGGCCAACCCGGAGCGCGACCAGCAGGCCCTCGTCAACTTCTGCCAGTTGCTGCACAAGACCGCCGCTGGCATGGGCTGGCCCATCCCTGCCATGCCCCGCATCATCAAGTACACCCGCAACGTCCGTGACGTCGAGGACCTCTACAAGAGTGTCATCGCCAAGTTTGCCACCAACAAGTGCCGCTGCAACCTCGTCATCGTGGCCATGCCTGGCCAGGACTCCGCCGGCTACATCTCCATCAAGCACACCTCCGACATGGAAATCGGGGTGATGTCCCAGTGCATCCTGATGAAGACGGTGCTCAAGATAAACCCCACAACCTGTATGAACATCCTGTTCAAGGTCTGTGCCAAGCTCGGCGGCATGCAAAGTAAGGCAAAGGAAAGGAGGCAGTGGAGGACGGAGGAGTGGAGGAAGGGAGGCATGGAGGCAGTGGCAAAGTCCATCTTCAAGAAGCCAACGCTGGTGCTGGGCATGGACGTGAGCCACCCGACGCTCCAGGAGGCGGAGTCCAACCTGCCCTCCATTGCCTCCATCATGGGCTCCGAGGACTTCCACTCCATCAAGGTGCAGTGGAAGAGCCAGGAGTCCATCGTCTACCTGGTGGACGAGATGAAAGAGCATCTTGTCGCCTACTTCAAGGCCACCAAGAAGAAGCCAGAGTGCATCATCATCTACCGCGATGGCCTGGCTGAGGGCCAGTTCAAGGCCGTGATGAAGGAGGAGATCGCCGCCGTCCGCTGCACCTGCCTCAACCTCAAGGACACCTACAAGCCCACCATCACCTACGTCGTTGTTCAGAAATGCCACCACACACGCCTCTTTTGCTCCCAGCCCAAGGACCAGTGCGGCCACTCCAAGAACATCCCCCCTGGCACCTGCATCGACACCGTCATCGTCACCCCTGATGCCTTCGACTACTACCTCTGCAGCCACATTGGCATTCACGTATCATCCCTTCCCTCTCCTCCTTCCTGCCTTAATCTCCTACGCCTTGTCAGGGCACCTCGCGCCCCACCAAGTACTTCGTGATCATGGACGAGAACAACATGAGCGCCAACGAGCTCCAGTCCATCACCTACAGTCTCTGCCACAACTTTGTCCGCTGTCCCCGCGCCATCTCCATACCCAACCCTGCCTACTACGCCGATCTACTAGCCCATTGCGCTTGCCTCCACCTCAAGTGTCACATGTTCCTCTTCATATCTACATCCCTCTCTCCCTACCTCCACAAACACCCACCCCTGGCAAAGAGTGAGAGGGATTGCAGGGGCATCTCAGAAAACTCAAACGGGATGCAGCCGATGCCACCGGTGCGCTCGGGGGCCTCTGGCAAAGAGTCCTCCTCCGCCCTCCAGACCCAGTGCACCCGCTTTTCTCTCGATGAGGCTGTCCGCGTCTGCCCCAACATGGCCAACAAGATGTACTTCGTCTAGCCCCCTCCATCTCTTTCTTTTTGAGCCTTTCTTCTTATCTCTCTCTCTTTAGCAGTCAGCTTTCCCAGCGCCTACCATTGCACCTGAATTTGTGGCCTTCGTCTATCACTACTTCCCGGACCACTGTTTTTTTCCTATGTCACTATCAGCTTGTCCATGTTTAGAGGCCCAGTTGAATGCGAACCCTTTCTGGCATTAGTTCCTCCCTCTCTGCTTCTGCTCCCCCCTCTTCATGCCCTTGCCCCCTCTTCATGCTCCTGCCCCCTCTCCAGTTGCCTATCCTATAGCCTGCCACCTATAGCCCACCACCTCTTGCTTCTTCCTCATAATAGTCTCTGTTTCTAGTGTCTTTCTGCTTGCTTATAGCCTGCCGTTGCTTGATAGAGCCTTTGCTCGTTTGCTCATTAGAGCCTCGTTTTGGAAGCAGCCACTTTTGAAATCGTTTGCTTTGGGCCATTCCCACTTTGTTTGCTTCTATTTCCTGCGTTTCAGACTCCGCTGAGGAGAGGAGAGGATAGAAGTTGCTCACATTAACAAAATCGCAAAATACACTTAACAAACATTTCCAATGTAATCACCCACAAAAAACAATAAACTACAAAATTTCAGCATATGAATCAACAAAAATCTAGCAAACAAAATGTGGCTCTTTCACATATGTAAGCGCCACCTCTTTAACAGTTACAAAAAACAGATCCTTCAATCATAAACCACTTGGACTCTAGGACCCGCCCAGCCGATGGTCTCATTGAAGGTTCCAGGTGCAGCATCCAATACATCACCTTGTTGAGGGACAATTAGAGGGTGGGAGGCAAGGGCATGCGTGAAAAACTTCTTGCACGGCAGAGGGAGATTGAGATGTTCGATGTGTTGGGGGATGAGTCTCTGTTGTTTGGCCAGTTTGTCCAAGCTGATGTCCAGGCGACTGTAGGGAAGGTGGCTAGTGAGGACCTCGTAGAGGGTGAGTCCAGCCGCAAACATGTCTGCCTTCATCGGCTGGTACTGCTCCCCCCGCAGGGCTTTGGCCAGCAGGTACAAGTCCCATCCCCTGATGCCACATCCACAGATCCCCATGGCTACTTTGTCCAGCTGCAACCTCTATCTACATTGATCACTCCAGTGCAGCTTCTGTGGAAGAGATGGTGAGCCTGACGAGCAAATGCAATGAGGACAACTTGAGATCGAATCTCTGGTTGATCATGACATTATCCTGTAACCGTTGTGATGTGTGGGAAAATTGGCGAAAGGAGAAGGACGGGTTTTATGTTGCCATGTACAATAAGTTTGATGGAGGTATTGAAGGGCATCCATAAGCTGACTTAGGATGCTGTGAGCGTCGTTCACATCCAGCTCTCCTTCGTCCTCTAGCCTCTTGCGCAGACTTTGGCCCTCCATCCGCTCCATGACATGCAGTAGCATGTTGTTAACCTGCACTCATTTTCTCTTGGAACCTTTCACCACTCCATGTTCCAATTAAAAAGGCTGGAAATGAGAATGAGGATGGGAGGAATGCGATTAGGAATACCTCATGAACTGAGTAGTAGAGGGTGGCAATGTTGTTGTGCCTGAGTGAGCTGTGCAGATCGCCCTCCAGCAGCAGATAGGCCTTCTCATCCTGGCTCACCCTGCGCAGGTCCACTAACTTGACGGCCAGCAACGTCCCACTGTCTACAGTCGTGCCGCCTAGGATGACGCCAAATGCTCCTTTGCCTACAAGCAGGACGTGGGAGTGAGAGAGGCAAGCATGGGGGCATAATCAGGAGGGCAGAAGAAGCAGGAGGAGTACCTAGAATGTGCGGACGGTCAGGCAGACAGAGGTTGTGGTGCTTCAGCACGTCATCCATGCACCGTTCCAGCTTGCTATCCTTGCTTTCCTTGCAGCCATAGATAATGTCCATCGCATAAATTGATTCCAATCTTCCAAATTCCAAAATCTGTTTACTTCTTCAACACGAATATCATTCAGATGTCAGAACATTGCTCATATCAGATCATAAAATGTATATTTTTTGGGTTGAACAAGCTAGTCTCACTGACCACCAAATGAATGCATGTTGATTCACAACTGGTGTAAATATTCAGGGAATTATGGTTTATTTGCAGAACATTTGACCAAAACCAAGCAGAGAAAATTAAGCAGAGCAGAAAAACTACAAATTGA
>JASANA010000185.1:0-32249 GCA_030248095.1 Ptycholaimellus sp. GST1_10
CCTCACCTTCTACACCATCACTTCACCCATCCTCTCCTCTCCAGCTCAAGCATGCTAGGTGGAATTAGGGCTTGTGGCAAGCCCTAGTTTCACCTCAAATCTCGGTGCATTGCTTTGAGTGCTTAGGAAAGTGTCTGGGCGGTGTAGTTGGTTCCAGTCTGAAGCCAGAGCAACCAGGCCACAAGCGACGGCCTCAGGACGATGGCCGCTATGGGTGCACAGCTTCACCCTCAGCCTCTCTGATCCCTTCCCAATCCTGTTTCTCACTGTGATTCTCTTTCGTGGAGAAGCAGCCTTCCAGAACCTCCTCTAGTGACATCAGACCGTGCAGATTAGGCCCACACACACCCCATCAACTATCTACATCTCCCAGTACCCCCCACCAGCAACGAGTGTACACAAACAGCCCTCCTCAGGGCTTTTCAAATCAGAACAAGTTCATCATGAACCAGGCAAGCAAGAAGAGAGCCTCCAAGCCAGTCTCCATCTCTGCCCAGGCCAAGGAGTTGGACCAGGAGCTCGCCGACTTCTTCTAGGATGCCACCCTCCGTCTCAGCCAGCATCATCTGCCTTCACAGCCTCCACGCAGCCCTCCTCAAGCGCCTGCCTTCTCATCGGCTACTCTTCTTTCCTCTCACCCAGGCAATGCTCGTGGATTTTGTCTACTTCCACCTCCACAGGACGCCCCAGGCAAGTTTTCTCCAGCTTGCCTAAGGAGCCCCCAAGCTTGTCTCCAGCCTTGCCCAGGCCTTCAAGGCAGTTCCGGCCAGCCTCAACAGCCCCCAGGAGGACAACGAGGAGACCGTCAGGTTCATCATCAGCTCCAGCACCAATGCCCAGACTGCCTACAGCATCTCCCAGACCAACAACGGCAGCGAGGGCTACCAGAAGGCCAGCAACAGCTGCAACAGGGCCAGCGACGGCGACGGAGGCTGCAAGGAGCTCTCCCAGCCCGCCTACAGCACCTCTCAGGCCAGCAACGGCGGCGGGGACTATGAGGAACTCTCCCAGCCAGCCTACAGCGTCTACAGGGCCAGCGATGGCGGTGGGGGCTACGAGGAGCCTTTCCAGCCTGCCTATGGCTCAAAGGTCAGCAAGGAGGCCTTCACGACTACCTACAGTGTCTATGGGGCCAGCAACAGCGGCAGTGGCTATGAGGACCCTTACCAGCCTGCCTACATCACCTCTCAGGCCAACAATGGTGGCAAGAGCTACAAGGAGCTCACCCAGTCCACCTACAGCATCTACAGGGCCAGCGATGGCAGCAGAGGCTACCAGGAGTCCTCTCAGCTTGCCGACAGCCTTTCCCAGGCCAGCGACAATGGCCAGGGCTGCAACGACAGTCAACGTCCTCAGCTTCATTGGCGGCGCCATGGACGTCCACCATGACTTCATCGCCTTCTCAAGGCTCAGCGATGGCGCAGGGGCCGGCCTTCACGTCTCAAGCCTCCAGCGCACTTGGGTCAATGCCTTAGTTCTTCACAGAACTTTGGTACACCCCAGAAGCATGGTGCACGTTTTTCACCCTCTTTTCTCCTCCTGCTCTTGGCTGGGTTGAAAGAAATGGAGCAGATGAGCAGTGGGATGGACTTCGAGAGCCTGGACAGCAGCTACGACCTGCCCAACGCCTCCAGTGGCCAGCAGCCCAATCCCTTCCTACCGTTCTCCTGCCCCTTTTGAGCTCTTTCACAGCTGTTTTATTCCTTTTCCTTTTTGGCTGGGGTAGAGAGATCGGGAAAAACAATTTTCATTTTATTGGGACTCATTTGTACTCGCCAATTGCATCTCATACCTATCAGCTTACTATTTGTGACAAAGCAAAGTGTGACTCAGCCTTTTCTATTTACTGCGATTTTGGGCATTTGCTCCTTCAGCTTCACACCCATCGGTACAGGCACTCCCTCCAGGCTGATATCACCACTTCTTCTTCATCCACCCTTTTCCAGCCCTTCTTCTTCTCGTGGGCAGAATGTGGAGTCCAGGAAAAGGTTTCTAATGGCCACATCTAGCCTGTTTGCCCTCAATGCATAGTTGTGATCTTTCTGCCTCCCTCCGTGCCCTGCCATCATTTGTTCTAGAAGATTTCCAGCAGTAAAAGCAAAGGAAGGGGCAGACAGCTCTGCCCCTCTCAACTAAAAAGAAAAATAAGGCGAGCTGCTGCAGCAAGGAGGAGGAGCTCGGTTGGTTGGCTGCGCTGGAAGGGCCAGCCTCACCTGGCTTGCCGGCAGTGCTAGCTGCTGCTGATTGGAGGGCAGAGCCAATTGCTGGTCCATCGTGGATGATGGTAGGGGGGCCACGGATAATGCCAGTAGCTCCTGGCTGGCTGGCAGCGCTGCACAGGGTTGGTGACGTTGTGCCGCTTCCAGGCCCTCTGACGGCGGGGAGGAGAGATTCCCCACTGCCCGTCCCAGGGCGACGTGGGTTTGGTGGAGTTGGGAGAGTTGTGCTGGGGAGGGCTGGAGCCATGGGTCCTGCGGAGCCATGTGTTCGATGTCTCCGCCCAACACCGCAATGGCTTTCTCGCAGTGCCTCAGGTTCGTCGGAAGCTGTTGATCCTCTCCCGACGCTTCACTTTCTTGATGCTCGCTCTCTTGGCGGCTTGGCTGGCTCGGCGGGACTCATAGCTGGGAGAGGCTGTGCGATGGGGACTGCAGGTGGCACGTCCTCTCACTGGCTGCATGATGAAGGCGCGGCTAGCAGCTCCGCCGTGGCTGAAGAAGGCGCTTCCGCTGAGGCTGGTGTCGGGTTGCGGGGGTTGGAGGGTGGTGAGGGGTCGCTGGAAGGAAGTGGGGGTGGAGAGGCTGCACTGAATGGGGCGTTTGAACTGGCTGGGAATGGCGGCGGCGGCGTTGAAGCCAGAAACCAAGCGCACCGCAGACGGTGTTGTAGATGTCCATGCAGTTCTGCTGGATCTGCGGCAGCCGTCTCCGGGGAGCTGGTACGGGACGATTCTGCAGGATGATGGCAACGTTGTCGGGGTCTGAAGATGCCCTGTCATCAGCAGGCTGATGCAGAACAGGAATCCAATGGCAACCCCTTTGCCCAGCTTGGAGCAGCATTGCGGCAGAGGTCGCTGCGAGCCGGTGTTGTCCAGGAAGAAGGAGCAGAGCTCCCGCGATGTTGAGGATCTGGTTCCCTCAGGTCTTGCTCCCAAGACGGGTACTGGCGCAGTCGAAGCAGAAGGCAGTGTCCTTCATGGGGAAGGAGTCGATCTCTCTGTACTGGGGTCTCGGAGTTGTGGCAGGTTCAGGCTGAAGCGCTGTTCTTGGTTCTTCACCAGCCATTCAGCCCGTGGGCTCTGCCTTTCCAGGACGGCCACTAGTTGTCTGTCTCTTCCACTACAGTCCCTAAGCCCAGTCATAGCTTCATCTCAGGGACATGAGTCCCGAAAAACTGAGGCCTGGATAGATGTCACAGCCTCTCTGGGAGTGTTGAGACCAAGTCAAAACTCGCTTTCCAAAAACTGCCCATGCCTCTGCTTTCTTCTCTTTCCTTTCTGTCTTTTCGCTTTCGCTTTACCGCGTACTAATTCATTGTTGCCAAATTATTAGGTGCCACGGAAGCGAAGGATGATTACAGTGCCAGTTGAGGGTGTAAAGAAGGAGGGAGGGTAAAGGGATAGGCATTGATTGATGGAGGAAGGTTGAGGTGTGTAATGTAGTGCGAGGAGAGAGGGGCGTTGGTGGCGGCTACTGTAGGCGAACGGAGGTAGTCGGTTGCTTGTCTCCCTCCATCAGTGATTCTTCTGCAGAGTCCTCCTTCTCACTAGAACTTCTCTCTTCCGCAAGCAGAATCAAGAGTCGTTGAGAGATGAGAAGAAAGGAATGCGTGAGTGTGTAAGAGGGAAGGAGAGATGGACCGTGCGGGTGTTGCCTTTGACTTAGGCGACTCGCGGCTGTCTCCCTTCTTCGACAGAAACTGCAGAAGAAGGAAGGATAGCAATCGCAGCCTCCTTCAGCAGCACTGAGCTGTCTGAACCTGGGCGTAGAGTGGATTGCTCAGCTGGTGGTTGATGGATTGCACCAGCTGCTGCGCCTTGAGTCCGGCCTCCTGGAAGCGCGCCATGTGCTCCGCCAGGAAGACGGCCGTGTCCATCTTCTCCCTGTCCTCCACCGACAGGAAGCAGTCGCTCTGCTTTGCAGTCTGGATCCACTCCCGCAGCTCCGCCTCCCGCTGCTTGGAGTCCTTCAGCTTCTGGGCAAGCTCTGGATGCTTCTCTCTCCGCCTTCTTCTCGGCCTCCTTCCTCACCTCCTCCACCGCCTGCCTATTCTTGGCCTCTGCTTCTTTTCCTCTCTTCTTGAGAGCCTTGCGCTGCTTCTCGCACTCCTCCACTCTCTTCTTCAGTGATCAAAGATCCTCATCCCGTTCCTTTGCCCTGGCCTTGAATTCCAGGCATTGGCTCAGCCAACATTCAAGGGGGGCAGATGGGGGAAGGGAGTGAGGAGATCCGCATGAGGATCTGAGTGGCTGGCCAAGATGGGCTAGGAGGTGAGCTCGCGCTGCCTCTCAACTTGTGAGCTAGACTCCCCTATGACATAGGCTGCAGAACTCCTATAACTAGGATCGATTCTGGCCATGTCGATAGGAGGGGTCAATTTCAACAAGCTGACTTTACTTTGACAACCTCCCCTTGCCACTCCTTGCTTTGATAGCTTCGGAGGAGGCAATAAGGGTCCTTGTCCCTTTCTCTTTGCCGCTTCTAGTCTCAAGGACATCGAAGGAGGCGAGGAAAGGACGCTTGCTGCTCCAGAGGCTCCTTATATCCCGTGAGGGAATTGAAGTGGCTTGGAACCCGAGAAGGCTTCCACTCCCTCCTCCAGCCTGGGGGGCCTTGGAGGGGAAGGGAGAGGCACTAAGGAATGGTTGACAAAGTGGGGCTCAGACCAGACAGGCAAGGGAGGAGGTGAAAGTTGAGGATTCACCTGGTCTCCAGAGCGGCACTCTCTTGAGTGTTTGGCTCTGTCTTCTCCTGAGTGAGTGTGTCGATGAGCGGGGCGATGCTTGTCGGGCAACTGGCTGGCGCCGCTCTTGCCGTTGAAGACGGAGAGGCCAAGAGGGGGAGGGGGCAGTCCTCTAGGTTGCTTAGGAGGGGGAGCAGAGGACTCGCGAGACCTAACAGGGGTTTCAGAAGCTTCCCTCTCCGCCTCTTCCAGAGTCAAAATCTTTCCTTCAGCAAGCTTCGGCATGGTAAGAGGGGAAAGGTGTGTAGGAGAAGGAGGCTGAGAGCCAAGAGGGAGGGCAGAGAGCGAATGACTGGGCTGGCTGGGCTGGCCTTGGATCTACCCTCTCTCCAGTGTAGTGTGAGGGTAGTTGGAGGTGTGGGTGTGTGTGCAGTTGCCGGACGGGCTGCTGGCATTGTATCGTACAGCGAGGAGGGGAGGGAGATTGATAAGGGGCTGATGGAAGGGGGAGGGGGAAAGGGGTGAGGGCGACAGTGGGCGGTTGTGGGGACGGGGTGCTGGGGCTTCCCAAACTATTCCGGCTCTCCTTTGAGGGGGGCCAGAAGAGCGGAGGCGAAAGAGAGGGAGAGAGGGGAGGAGTGAGGGGGGGGGGGTAGCGGGGGCAGATAAGGGAGAGAGGGGGCCAGGTGGCAGCGGCGGTATGTGCCTTGTTCTGCTCGGGCAGCTCTCCATCCTCCGGCCTCATTTGTCTCTCTGTCCAGGGAGGCCCAAGCGCCGGCCGCGCGGGGTGCTGGGGAGGTGTGAGGTGATGGGTGAGGAGAAGGGGGGTAGGAAAGAAGTGTGTAAAGGGAGACGGGTAGTGTGATCCGGTTGACGCTGATGTGGGGACTCGATCGTCCTAAGTGCGGGGCGTCGAAGGTGGCTCCTTGAGTGATGAGCGGCAGGTGAAGTGCGGGCGGAGGGTGTGTGGGTGTGCCTCAGGGGAGGCAGGGGTGTCATTAATCTTGACGCAGGGAGCGGGCGCAGGAAAGGGGGCCGATTTCTCTTGAGTGTTGCAAGTGTACGTTTGGGGGCTGCTCGTGGGACTCCTTTCTCCTCCCGCCTGCTGGGAGGCCCAGCTTGCACAACTGGGCCTGAAGCGACGAATATGCGGGCTCGTCAGGGGCAGGGATTCGCGTGCCCTCCCAATCCTCTCCTATTGCCGTCGCAACGTAGGAGAGGCAAGGCAGATCCTCGTCCAGACGGGGCCGAGGGAGGGGTCGAAATGGAGGCAGGCACTCCCTTCGGGGGAGTAAAGGTGTGATGCGTCCCGGGCTCCTCTCCAAGTAGAGGCGGCTTGGAGTGCCCTTTGGTGGGGGCCACTCTGAAGGGTGTGGCAGGTAGCCACTCATTAGCAGGGCGCTCGGCCCTGTAATGCCGTCCCTCCCAGAACTTGGGGGGAGTGGGGGGGTGGGGAGGGCCTCCACTTTACACCCTTTGGGTCGATAAAGGGGGGCCCTGCCAAAGCCGCTGCCTGTTCAGTCTAGCCTCTTGTGTGCACAGTGCGTGCTCACTGGGGAACTAGAAGAAGAGGCATTGGGCAGTGAGGTGGTGCTGGTTTCGCACTGCTTCCAGCTGGCTAAGTCCTTCTCCTCATGGTTGAGGGTAGGATACTTAGTTGGCCTTGGCAGAGTTGCGCAGCATGAAGCCGTGCTGGTCCAGGTTGTCAAGGTTGGCGGTGGGGATGTCGTTGGCGGGGCCGAGCGAATCATCCAACCAGTCTCACTGCGTACCAAAAAGCTGTGCCATCTTCGGCACTGCTTTGCAGCTTAAACATTTGACCATCGCTTCACGCAGGCTTTGTTATCAAACCGAACGAGATAGCAATAGTGAGTAGGAGAGCGGAGGTTGGGTGAGAAAGGGAGGGAGGGGGGCGGCAGGTGTAGGAGGACTGGTTCCTTGCCTTCGCTGCGGCCCAGGAGCTCCTCCTCCCTCTCCATCGCATCGCTGCTCTTCACATTAGTTATATTTTGCTTTGACGCGCATGGTTAAATCACATATCAGGTTGCTAATTGGTAATATGGAACCAGGGCTAAAAGTGGTTGATTGCCGAGGATTTTTGCTAATTAGTTTATGCTTGCTACTCCTCTAGCTACTAGGTTATTCACGCTGGATACATTCTCCCAGCTATTCAAGTTTTCAGTAAAGCAAAATATATCGCAGGCGTAAGCAGTAGGTTTCATTGTGAATTTGCCATAAAAATAAGAAATTTATTAAACTCCTGTTTTTTGATTATTAAACTATAAATTTATTAAACTCCTGTTCCTTTCACATGTGATACCCTTAAAGATTCTTTGAATTTGGTGGACAATTGGTCTTGTGCAACGTGTTAGGATGCAACTCGTTGCAAGCACAAACTGTCCAGTGCAAAAAGCACCAAGCAACCTTCCATAAAATCGCATTCTTTCATCCCTAAAAAATCTACACTACTCAACTTTATTATATCAGAATTCGAGCAAGAAAAGTAGCAAAAGCATAATTTCTCCCTACCTCCATTCAACCCGCTCTCTCGGCTAGCTCACTGTCGTTTGTCAGCAAGAACTTTGTAAGGGAAGGGTGTGAGAACTATGCCGCGCACAAACTCGTCCAGCCGCGGCATCGCCTCCCCCTCGGCCAGGCGGAAGCGATAGCGCTGCAGCAGCCCCGCCGCCACCAAGAATAGCTCACTTCTCGCCAGCGACTCTCCCAGACACTTTCGCTTCCCTCCAATTAGAGCCCTTTCACTGACTGTCCTCAGAGCGACTGCAGAGGCAGACCGAATCCGAAGGCCACCACTTTCTCGGCGTTCTCCTTGAGGATGCTGCCGGCGTCCGGGCTGAGGAAGCGCTCGGGTCGGAACTCGTCCGGCTGCGACCACTCCGCCGGATCGTGCATCGTGCAGCGTCTAGGTAGGGCAGGCGAACTCTATCGGCCAGTCGCGGCTGCTCTTCTAGTCCAATCACACTCTGCAGACACTGACCATAGGCGAATAGCAATTGCAAAAGAGGCGGAATGAAACTTGGATCTCCTGGAAAGCCTTCTCCTGGACGTCAGGGTGATGTAGGAGGTGTGCGATGAGCCAACGGATGGTGTTGGCCGTGGTGTCGGTGCCGGCCATGAACAGGTCCACCGCGGACTGCCGCAGCTGCTCCTCTACACAGTGGCGGTGGTTGGAAGAGTAAAGGGGAAGAGTGGAAGAGAGGGACCGTTGAAGAAGAGGCCGTCCTGCTTCATCTGCTTCAGGCGAAAGGCCTCCACATAGGTCTTGGCCTTGTCGCCGCTGCTGATGGGGCCTTCTTCCTGCTCCTTCTTCTGAAAAGCACCATTCATTGCTGGTCTAGCTTCGGCCGTAAGAACGAGAGATGGGTGGGGTGCCATATGAAGGGAAAATACATGATGCGTGCCCTATTCTGGAAAGCGGAGGGTGAGCGGAAAGTAGCTCAATGATGCGTGCACATTCGGCGCCCAGGGAATGAATTAATTGGTAGGCGGCTTTGAAAGCCTCCCTGCCTCGTGGCAGATACTGGAGCAGAGGGAGCAGGAAACTGGGTATGCCTCCAATAGTGGGCATTTCAAAGGTGGAATGGAATAAGAATGGGGACAGTGGGAGAAACCGATGAGGAAGGTTTGGAAGCCAGCCTGCCAGTGCACATTCGGCGCCCAGGGAACGAATTAATTGGTAGGCGGCTTTGAAAGCCTCCCTGCCTCGTGGCAGATACTGGAGCAGAGGGAGCAGGAAACTGGGTATGCCTCCAATAGTGGGCATTTCAAAGGTGGAATGGAATAAGAATGGGGACAGGGGGAGAAACCGATGAGGAAGGTTTGGAAGCCAGCCTGCCAGTGCACATTCGGCGCCCAGGGAACGAATTAATTGGTAGGCGGCTTTGAAAGCCTCCCTGCCTCGTGGCAGATACTGGAGCAGAGGGAGCAGGAAACTGGGTATGCCTCCAATAGTGGGCATTTCAAAGGTGGAATGGAATAAGAATGGGGACAGTGGGAGAAACCGATGAGGAAGGTTTGGAAGCCAGCCTGCCAGTGCACATTTGGCGCCCAGGGAATGAATTAATTGGTAGGCGGCTTTGAAAGCCTCCCTGCCTCGTGGCAGATACTGGAGCAGAGGGAGCAGGAAACTGGGTATGCCTCCAATAGTGGGCATTTCAAAGGTGGAATGGAATAAGAATGGGGACAGTGGGAGAAACCGATGAGGAAGGTTTGGAAGCCAGCCTGCCAGTGCACATTCGGCGCCCAGGGAACGAATTAATTGGTAGGCGGCTTTGAAAGCCTCCCTGCCTCGTGGCAGATACTGGAGCAGAGGGAGCAGGAAACTGGGTATGCCTCCAATAGTGGGCATTTCAAAGGTGGAATGGAATAAGAATGGGGACAGTGGGAGAAACCGATGAGGAAGGTTTGGAAGCCAGCCTGCCAGTGCACATTCGGCGCCCAGGGAACGAATTAATTGGTAGGCGGCTTTGAAAGCCTCCCTGCCTCGTGGCAGATACTGGAGTAGAGGGAGCAGGAAACTGGGTATGCCTCCAATAGTGGGCATTTCAAAGGTGGAATGGAATAAGAATGGGGACAGTGGGAGAAACCGATGAGGAAGGTTTGGAAGCCAGCCTGCCAGTGCACATTCGGCGCCCAGGGAACGAATTAATTGGTAGGCGGCTTTGAAAGCCTCCCTGCCTTGTGGCAGATACTGGAGCAGAGGGAGCAGGAAACTGGGTATGCCTCCAATAGTGGGCATTTCAAAGGTGGAATGGAATAAGAATGGGGACAGTGGGAGAAACCGATGAGGAAGGTTTGGAAGCCAGCCTGCCAGTGCACATTCGGCGCCCAGGGGAACGAATTAATTGGTAGGCGGCTTTGAAAGCCTCCCTGCCTCGTGGCAGATACTGGAGCAGAGGGAGCAGGAAACTGGGTATGCCTCCAATAGTGGGCATTTCAAAGGTGGAATGGAATAAGAATGGGGACAGTGGGAGAAACCGATGAGGAAGGTTTGGAAGCCAGCCTGCCAGTGCACATTCGGCGCCCAGGGAACGAATTAAATGGTATGCGGCTTTGAAAGCCTCCCTGCCTCGTGGCAGATACTGGAGCAGAGGGAGCAGGAAACTGGGTATGCCTCCAATAGTGGGCATTTCAAAGGTGGAATGGAATAAGAATGGGGACAGTGGGAGAAACCGATGAGGAAGGTTTGGAAGCCAGCCTGCCAGTGCACATTCGGCGCCCAGGGAACGAATTAATTGGTAGGCGGCTTTGAAAGCCTCCCTGCCTCGTGGCAGATACTCGAGCAGAGGGAGCAGGAAACTGGCAATCCCTCCAATAGTGGGCATTTCAATGGTGGAATGGAATAAGAATGGGGACAGTGGGAGAAACCGATGAGGAAGGTTTGGAAGCCAGCCTGCCAGTGCACATTCGGCGCCCAGGGAACGAATTAATTGGTAGGCAGCTTTGAAAGCCTCCCTGCCTCGTGGCAGATACTGGAGCAGACGGAGCAGGAAACTGGGTATGCCTCCAATAGTGGGCATTTCAAAGGTAGAATGGAATAAGAATGGGGACAGTGGGAGAAACCGATGAGGAAGGTTTGGAAGCCAGCCTGCCAGTGCACATTCGGCGCCCAGGGAACGAATTAATTGGTAGGCGGCTTTGAAAGCCTCCCTGCCTCGTGGCAGATACTGGAGCAGAGGGAGCAGGAAACTGGGTATGCCTCCAATAGTGGGCATTTCAAAGGTGGAATGGAATAAGAATGGGGACAGTGGGAGAAACCGATGAGGAAGGTTTGGAAGCCAGCCTGCCAGTGCACATTCGGCGCCCAGGGAACGAATTAATTGGTAGGCGGCTTTGAAAGCCTCCCTGCCTTGTAGCAGATACTGGAGCAGAGGGAGCAGGAAACTGGGTATGCCTCCAATAGTGGGCATTTCAAAGGTGGAATGGAATAAGAATGGGGACAGTGGGAGAAACCGATGAGGAAGGTTTGGAAGCCAGCCTGCCAGTGCACATTCGGCGCCCAGGGAACGAATTAATTGGTAGGCGGCTTTGAAAGCCTCCCTGCCTCGTGGCAGATACTGGAGCAGAGGGAGCAGGAAACTGGGTATGCCTCCAATAGTGGGCATTTCAAAGGTGGAATGGAATAAGAATGGGGACAGTGGGAGAAACCGATGAGGAAGGTTTGGAAGCCAGCCTGCCAGTGCACATTCGGCGCCCAGGGAACGAATTAATTGGTAGGCGGCTTTGAAAGCCTCCCTGCCTCGTGGCAGATACTGGAGCAGAGGGAGCAGGAAACTGGGTATGCCTCCAATAGTGGGCATTTCAAAGGTGGAATGGAATAAGAATGGGGACAGTGGGAGAAACCGATGAGGAAGGTTTGGAAGCCAGCCTGCCAGTGCACATTCAGCGCCCAGGGAACGAATTAATTGGTAGGCGGCTTTGAAAGCCTCCCTGCCTCGTGGCAGATACTGGAGCAGAGGGAGCAGGAAACTGGGTATGCCTCCAATAGTGGGCATTTCAAAGGTAGAATGGAATAAGAATGGGGACAGTGGGAGAAACCAATGAGGAAGGTTTGGAAGCCAGCCTGCCAGTGCACATTCGGCGCCCAGGGAACGAATTAATTGGTAGGCGGCTTTAAAAGCCTCCCTGCCTCGTGGCAGATACTGGAGCAGAGGGAGCAGGAAACTGGGTATGCCTCCAATAGTGGGCATTTCAAAGGTGGAATGGAATAAGAATGGGGACAGTGGGAGAAACCGATGAGGAAGGTTTGGAAGCCAGCCTGCCAGTGCACATTCGGCGCCCAGGGAACGAATTAATTGGTAGGCGGCTTTGAAAGCCTCCCTGCCTCGTGGCAGATACTGGAGCAGAGGGAGCAGGAAACTGGGTATGCCTCCAATAGTGGGCATTTCAAAGGTGGAATGGAATAAGAATGGGGACAGTGGGAGAAACCGATGAGGAAGGTTTGGAAGCCAGCCTGCCAGTGCACATTCGGCGCCCAGGGACCGAATTAATTGGTAGGCGGCTTTGAAAGCCTCCCTGCCTCGTGGCAGATACTGGAGCAGAGGGAGCAGGAAACTGGGTATGCCTCCAATAGTGGGCATTTCAAAGGTGGAATGGAATAAGAATGGGGACAGTGGGAGAAACCGATGAGGAAGGTTTGGAAGCCAGCCTGCCAGTGCACATTCGGCGCCCAGGGAACGAATTAATTGGTAGGCGGCTTTGAAAGCCTCCCTGCCTCGTGGCAGATACTGGAGCAGAGGGAGCAGAGGGAGCAGGAAACTGGGTATGCCTCCAATAGTGGGCATTTCAAAGGTGGAATGGAATAAGAATGGGGACAGTGGGAGAAACCGATGAGGAAGGTTTGGAAGCCAGCCTGCCAGTGCACATTCGGCGCCCAGGGACCGAATTAATTGGTAGGCGGCTTTGAAAGCCTCCCTGCCTCGTGGCAGATACTGGAGCAGAGGGAGCAGGAAACTGGGTATGCCTCCAATAGTGGGCATTTCAAAGGTGGAATGGAATAAGAATGGGGACAGTGGGAGAAACCGATGAGGAAGGTTTGGAAGCCAGCCTGCCAGTGCACATTCGGCGCCCAGGGAACGAATTAATTGGTAGGCGGCTTTGAAAGCCTCCCTGCCTCGTGGCAGATACTGGAGCAGAGGGAGCAGGAAACTGGGTATGCCTCCAATAGTGGGCATTTCAAAGGTGGAATGGAATAAGAATGGGGACAGGGGGAGAAACCGATGAGGAAGGTTTGGAAGCCAGCCTGCCAGTGCACATTCGGCGCCCAGGGAACGAATTAATTGGTAGGCGGCTTTGAAAGCCTCCCTGCCTCGTGGCAGATACTGGAGCAGAGGGAGCAGGAAACTGGGTATGCCTCCAATAGTGGGCATTTCAAAGGTGGAATGGAATAAGAATGGGGACAGTGGGAGAAACCGATGAGGAAGGTTTGGAAGCCAGCCTGCCAGTGCACATTCGGCGCCCAGGGAACGAATTAATTGGTAGGCGGCTTTGAAAGCCTCCCTGCCTCGTGGCAGATACTGGAGCAGAGGGAGCAGAGGGAGCAGGAAACTGGGTATGCCTCCAATAGTGGGCATTTCAAAGGTGGAATGGAATAAGAATGGGGACAGTGGGAGAAACCGATGAGGAAGGTTTGGAAGCCAGCCTGCCAGTGCACATTCGGCGCCCAGGGACCGAATTAATTGGTAGGCGGCTTTGAAAGCCTCCCTGCCTCGTGGCAGATACTGGAGCAGAGGGAGCAGGAAACTGGGTATGCCTCCAATAGTGGGCATTTCAAAGGTGGAATGGAATAAGAATGGGGACAGTGGGAGAAACCGATGAGGAAGGTTTGGAAGCCAGCCTGCCAGTGCACATTCGGCGCCCAGGGAACGAATTAATTGGTAGGCGGCTTTGAAAGCCTCCCTGCCTCGTGGCAGATACTGGAGCAGAGGGAGCAGAGGGAGCAGGAAACTGGGTATGCCTCCAATAGTGGGCATTTCAAAGGTGGAATGGAATAAGAATGGGGACAGTGGGAGAAACCGATGAGGAAGGTTTGGAAGCCAGCCTGCCAGTGCACATTCGGCGCCCAGGGACCGAATTAATTGGTAGGCGGCTTTGAAAGCCTCCCTGCCTCGTGGCAGATACTGGAGCAGAGGGAGCAGGAAACTGGGTATGCCTCCAATAGTGGGCATTTCAAAGGTGGAATGGAATAAGAATGGGGACAGTGGGAGAAACCGATGAGGAAGGTTTGGAAGCCAGCCTGCCAGTGCACATTCGGCGCCCAGGGACCGAATTAATTGGTAGGCGGCTTTGAAAGCCTCCCTGCCTCGTGGCAGATACTGGAGCAGAGGGAGCAGGAAACTGGGTATGCCTCCAATAGTGGGCATTTCAAAGGTGGAATGGAATAAGAATGGGGACAGTGGGAGAAACCGATGAGGAAGGTTTGGAAGCCAGCCTGCCAGTGCACATTCGGCGCCCAGGGAACGAATTAATTGGTAGGCGGCTTTGAAAGCCTCCCTGCCTCGTGGCAGATACTGGAGCAGAGGGAGCAGAGGGAGCAGGAAACTGGGTATGCCTCCAATAGTGGGCATTTCAAAGGTGGAATGGAATAAGAATGGGGACAGTGGGAGAAACCGATGAGGAAGGTTTGGAAGCCAGCCTGCCAGTGCACATTCGGCGCCCAGGGACCGAATTAATTGGTAGGCGGCTTTGAAAGCCTCCCTGCCTCGTGGCAGATACTGGAGCAGAGGGAGCAGGAAACTGGGTATGCCTCCAATAGTGGGCATTTCAAAGGTGGAATGGAATAAGAATGGGGACAGTGGGAGAAACCGATGAATAAGGTTTGGAAGCCAGCCTGCCAGTGCACATTCGGCGCCCAGGGAACGAATTAATTGGTAGGCGACTTTGAAAGCCTCCCTGCCTCGTGGCAGATACTGGAGCAGAGGGAGCAGGAAACTGGGTATGCCTCCAATAGTGGGCATTTCAAAGGTGGAATGGAATAAGAATGGGGACAGTGGGAGAAACCGATGAGGAAGGTTTGGAAGCCAGCCTGCCAGTGCACATTCGGCGCCCAGGGAACGAATTAATTGGTAGGCGGCTTTGAAAGCCTCCCTGCCTCGTGGCAGATACTGGAGCAGAGGGAGCAGGAAACTGGGTATGCCTCCAATAGTGGGCATTTCAAAGGTGGAATGGAATAAGAATGGGGACAGTGGGAGAAACCGATGAGGAAGGTTTGGAAGCCAGCCTGCCAGTGCACATTCGGCGCCCAGGGAACGAATTAATTGGTAGGCGGCTTTGAAAGCCTCCCTGCCTCGTGGCAGATACTGGAGCAGAGGGAGCAGAGGGAGCAGGAAACTGGGTATGCCTCCAATAGTGGGCATTTCAAAGGTGGAATGGAATAAGAATGGGGACAGTGGGAGAAACCGATGAGGAAGGTTTGGAAGCCAGCCTGCCAGTGCACATTCGGCGCCCAGGGACCGAATTAATTGGTAGGCGGCTTTGAAAGCCTCCCTGCCTCGTGGCAGATACTGGAGCAGAGGGAGCAGGAAACTGGGTATGCCTCCAATAGTGGGCATTTCAAAGGTGGAATGGAATAAGAATGGGGACAGTGGGAGAAACCGATGAGGAAGGTTTGGAAGCCAGCCTGCCAGTGCACATTCGGCGCCCAGGGAACGAATTAATTGGTAGGCGACTTTGAAAGCCTCCCTGCCTCGTGGCAGATACTGGAGCAGAGGGAGCAGGAAACTGGGTATGCCTCCAATAGTGGGCATTTCAAAGGTGGAATGGAATAAGAATGGGGACAGTGGGAGAAACCGATGAGGAAGGTTTGGAAGCCAGCCTGCCAGTGCACATTCGGCGCCCAGGGAACGAATTAATTGGTAGGCGGCTTTGAAAGCCTCCCTGCCTCGTGGCAGATACTGGAGCAGAGGGAGCAGGAAACTGGGTATGCCTCCAATAGTGGGCATTTCAAAGGTGGAATGGAATAAGAATGGGGACAGTGGGAGAAACCGATGAGGAAGGTTTGGAAGCCAGCCTGCCAGTGCACATTCGGCGCCCAGGGAACGAATTAATTGGTAGGCGGCTTTGAAAGCCTCCCTGCCTCGTGGCAGATACTGGAGCAGAGGGAGCAGGAAACTGGGTATGCCTCCAATAGTGGGCATTTCAAAGGTGGAATGGAATAAGAATGGGGACAGTGGGAGAAACCGATGAGGAAGGTTTGGAAGCCAGCCTGCCAGTGCACATTCGGCGCCCAGGGAACGAATTAATTGGTAGGCGACTTTGAAAGCCTCCCTGCCTCGTGGCAGATACTGGAGCAGAGGGAGCAGGAAACTGGGTATGCCTCCAATAGTGGGCATTTCAAAGGTGGAATGGAATAAGAATGGGGACAGTGGGAGAAACCGATGAGGAAGGTTTGGAAGCCAGCCTGCCAGTGCACATTCGGCGCCCAGGGAACGAATTAATTGGTAGGCGGCTTTGAAAGCCTCCCTGCCTCGTGGCAGATACTGGAGCAGAGGGAGCAGGAAACTGGGTATGCCTCCAATAGTGGGCATTTCAAAGGTGGAATGGAATAAGAATGGGGACAGTGGGAGAAACCGATGAGGAAGGTTTGGAAGCCAGCCTGCCAGTGCACATTCGGCGCCCAGGGAACGAATTAATTGGTAGGCGGCTTTGAAAGCCTCCCTGCCTCGTGGCAGATACTGGAGCAGAGGGAGCAGGAAACTGGGTATGCCTCCAATAGTGGGCATTTCAAAGGTGGAATGGAATAAGAATGGGGACAGTGGGAGAAACCGATGAGGAAGGTTTGGAAGCCAGCCTGCCAGTGCACATTCGGCGCCCAGGGAACGAATTAATTGGTAGGCGGCTTTGAAAGCCTCCCTGCCTCGTGGCAGATACTGGAGCAGAGGGAGCAGGAAACTGGGTATGCCTCCAATAGTGGGCATTTCAAAGGTGGAATGGAATAAGAATGGGGACAGTGGGAGAAACCGATGAGGAAGGTTTGGAAGCCAGCCTGCCAGTGCACATTCGGCGCCCAGGGAACGAATTAATTGGTAGGCGGCTTTGAAAGCCTCCCTGCCTCGTGGCAGATACTGGAGCAGAGGGAGCAGGAAACTGGGTATGCCTCCAATAGTGGGCATTTCAAAGGTGGAATGGAATAAGAATGGGGACAGTGGGAGAAACCGATGAGGAAGGTTTGGAAGCCAGCCTGCTGACGATTGATGAAGTCATTGAGCATCTTCTCAAAGCCCGCGTCCTTCTCATCCAGACTGTGCCCGAACGTCACCTACAGACATCCCCAGAGGCTGAAGCAGCAGGGTGATTAATAAAAGTTGTCCAGTTGCAAGTTTTGACACGCCACCATAAAAGTCTAGCACTTGTTTTGATAGTTTGCTTGCCGCTTGCTTATTGCAGAGAAGTATTGGCTAATTTCACAGCTTAGAGCCAAATTTGAAGCATTCTACTGGAAATCTCCAATTCAACCAGAATGCCTACCCCGGAAATAATGCTGGCAGCAGTTCTGGTGAGCAGATCAGCCGGATTGAACGGCGCACCATTCTTTTCCTCTATGCCTTCTAGAAGGCAACTCGTAAGCTACAACATCAGCATCCTTCCATCAGGGCAAGACAGAAAGTCATGCAACCTCTTTATGGATTCGCTCTTCAATCACTGCCTTCTCAAAGCCGAGATCCCGCAGTGTGTGCATGGCAAAGCGCCTCTGCTCCCGGAACACGTCCCCGCTCTCTGTCAGAAGACCTCACAAATAAACGATCCATTTACAACCTCACGTGTTTAGCTGTCTGGTAGGCTCAACCCAAGTTGACGCCGGGAATAAGAAGGTTGGGGCGGTTGACGAACTTGTCCGCCTGCTTGACGAAGAAAGCGCGTGCCTGCTCCACGCCGTTGATGAAGACAACGAGGTTCCCGTTCACCTCCACCGTGTACACGGCCTGTCCCATCTCCCTCGCCACCTTGAGCCCTACTTTGTAGGCGTTTGGCCTCAAAGTAGCCTCTTGATCAAGTTTTGTTCCGCGTGGGTTGTAAGGAAGTGTGGTACTGGATGAAGCGATGGTCGCCGATGAAGTGCGTCTGAGCAGGGTGAATGGAGGGCTGGCGAAGAAACTAGACTTTGCGCCCTGACCTTTCTGTGTACACAGCTTCGCTGCATGTGTGCAGTGTGCGTCAGTTTTTTGGTTTGAGTGCTGAAAAAAATAATTGTTAATTTAACTTTCGACCAATTTTCATTTTCCACCATTTTCGGCAATTGAAACAAAGAGCCGAAATGTGAGTAACTCAAAAAAACCCATGGCGCAAATCCCTGAAACCTTTATACTCCAAAAATTGCAAAAAAGTATTTAAAAAATTTTTATTCAATTTTAAAAAAACGAGTGAGGTCGGCCCAAAACTGTCCATATTTTTAAATCACCTTAATATATCTGGTACCATCGGCAGGCCAAATGTGGGTCTCTTTTCTCCAAATTTGGAATTGCCTCGAGTAAAAAGTCAAGGAAATACAACTTCTACTAGTGGAATCTGCTGCTTGGTCAGTTGCATTTTGTTTTTGGCGCGCAGTTCAGTGTCTCTTTCCATGCGCGCCCAAAAACAAAATGCAGATGACGCAGCAGATTCCACTAGTAGAAGTTGTATTTCCTTGACTTTTTACTCGAGGCAATTCCAAATTTGGAGAAAAGAGACCCACATTTGGCCTGCCGATGGTACCAGATATTTCTTCCACTTTCAATATAGTATAAAGTGTACAAATACAAATTTTATATTGTTGGTAATATATTTAGTTAAGATTTTATTAGATAAATAAAAAAGTGAATAAAAAATAAACTTATTTTAAAAATATAACAAAAAGAAAAAATTCGAAAATGAACAATAAAAAATAAACTTTTTTATAAAATATTACAAAGGAGAATAAAAAATAAACTTATTTAAAAAATATAACAAAAAGACAAAATTCGAAAATGAATAATATAATGTAAAACATTATTTTTGAGAAATTTTCTTGAAATTTTCTTGAAATTTCTTGGAACTTTCTCAGGGCAATCGATTTTTGGGAGAAAGGAGTATTAGTTTTGGTCTGCCGATGGTACCACATATTTCTTCCACTTTTAAGAAAAAAAATAAAACAAAATAAGTTGACTCAAAGAAGGTTTGAACCTGGTCATCTCTGAATCGAGTCTAATAGACAAGCCACTTGACCACACAGCCGCATTACTTCATATTTAGACTTAGACCCTATTAATTGCACAGAATTTCCATTGCACCTTGCCGATTGATGCCTTAAGTACAGGCCGATTGAATACCTACTATCGTCCATTGAATAGATGCGGAGGAGAAGGAGAAGGAGAAGGAGAAGGAGAAGGAGAAGGAGGAGTTCGGACAAATGGTTTTGAGTGATTTTCTAATGATTGCTGCAAGTTTTGGGCGATTTCTCGCGAGTTTTGGACAATTTGATGATGCTCTTTCCAATGCAAAAAGAATCAGAACGATTGGATTCTTCTGCGAGGAGCAGGAGCCTTATCAATTTTAAGATCTAGCAATAACCCCGAAAACGTACACCTGGGTCGAAAAGAGGGGCTGGGCGCTGACGGTTCGCCTTGCTCCCTCGCGCCAGCCCAATTAAGATTTTAATTTTAATTTTTGCATTTTGCATTTTAAGCTTCAGTTATTTAAATCGTGCTATCACCAGCGTACAACCAATCGAAACAAATGTCTTGCAAGTGGCATGCAGTTTATTTTGCGTTAACTTCACTATCGAAAATTAGTTTATGTTGTTCTTGGATTTTAAAAGGCATGATTCAAAGTTGAAAACTTGATCCAATCGATGATACAAGTGAAAGCAAGTTTACAGGGCGTTGCTAAGACCGCGTGGCATCTGACGTCACTCCTCTGGTTATTACGCCACGCCAGGCAACCTGCCTGTACCTTCCTCAAACAAAGCTTATTGCACCACGTTTCACCTCGCACAAGTCAGCAGAACAATCCAGAAACATTTCTAACTCCTTTTTAAAGCTTCCCTAGAGCAGTTTGTCATCATTCTCAAACTGTTGCTTCCATACTAACAACCAGACCAAAACAGCCAATCACTGATCAAATGGCACCCCGTGGACGCGGCGGAAGGCAAGGTGGAGGGCCTACACAAATTCCAATGGCCAATGGCTCAATAATTCTTTCTCCGGAAGGGGAGGACGAGGAGGACGCGGTGGGAGGCTGAGTCGAAGCCAAAGATGGCGCAGAACCACCTCCTCCGGCTCCGAGCGGGGCAGCCAGGTTTGAGTGCGGTTGGATTAGAAGGCGCTTTGATGGATGCGAAAGGTGGCTCAGGCGGGGGGCTGGGATGCCAGCAGCGGGGACTTCAAGGCAGTGTTCCGCGCGCCGACGCCTTTGCAGGAGCACGTGGTTGCCCAGAAGGCCAACTCCATTCGCTACGCCGCTGCCTACCTTTACCTGCGGCTTGGACATTGCTCAAGGTTGGCTGCAGGCATGGCTAGGGTTGAGGGCATACGGCAGACGTGGTGTCGAGGGCTCCAAACATCCTGAATCTCCGACTTTTCTGTAAAACAAAGAGGGAAGCAGAGCAGAGTAAAACTTGTACACAAAGTGCCAAAATAGGGACACATATTGCAGCAAACAAAGTGAATGGGCTGGCCGCAGCCTGGTCTCGACGAGATTTCCAGCTGGCCGACATCTTCTTGGGCCAGGCGGAGGAGTTCGGGGTGGTGGAAGTGCTCAAGGTTCTTTCCCTTCGTTCCTCCCTGAGCCTGCCTCTTAGGAAGACAGTGTGGTTGAGGCAGTGGAGCTGTTGGACGGGGGGGGGGGGGGGGGGCGGGCAGTGCGAGGGGTGGAGAAGCGTCTGGCGGCGCTGAAGGAGGCGCTCAAAGCTGCCGGGCCGAAGGGCAAGAGCCGACTGGACCGTCGTATAGTGGCCCTGAAGAAGGACGCTCACAACCTGGCCAGGAACCAGCTGCCTTTGACGGGATTCTCCAGAGCCTTGGCCAGACGCATTCGGGTTGCCAGCAGCTTCAAATCAAAATCACACCACTTTTCAATCTTCATAAACAGGACGCTAATGTTTGTGCTAAAATACGAAGGTTGCCAACCAGTTCCGACACATGATGCAGTCTGTAAGAAGCGGCAGTTGTAGGCCTGGGCGCGGGGGCTGAGCTCGGAGAAGCTGGAGTTCTACGCCCTGCACCTGCCCAAGACCACCTGGCGTCAGCTCGCGGACAAAGTTCAGTCCCATATGTCCCTAGGCCAGCCAGGGGAAGAGCAGTGTTTTCCAGGTCCATTTCCACCCGCAGCGAGACTTCCCCGCCCCGCCCTGCCCTGGTTCCTGCCCTACTGCTGCGGTGAGGAGGCCTGCGTCCCCAAAGACTCCCTCGTCGCCCGCTGCAAAGATCTCAGTGCGGACAACGTCAATGCCCTTGTGGCTGAGGTGGGAGGGAATCAAACTTGCTTGGCGGATTGGGTTGATTGTTGCAGAACGAAATCCCATTTGCACACCTGAAAAGCCATGGAGAGGCTTTGAATACTAAATATGTCGACAGATTGAGATTATTGAGAAAAATAAAATTTTTTTTCGAAAATTCGAATTTTTCGAATGCGAAAATTTTTCCTTATATTTTTTTTTCAATAATCTCCCTCCCTTGGGGGAATACTGGTTGCTAGTAATTTTTTGTGCATACTCATACTGATTTTGAAACTTTTTTGCATCTGAATTCTTAGCCAGTACGCCAAAAACTGTTCGGTGAGCAACACTTTTCCCATTGATATTTTATGGATGAGAGCGTAACTCTTCGCCTAATTCCGTTTGCAGCTTCACAGGCGGGTGCTGAAAGGAGGCTTGGCTGAAGCCTTCATTGATCACAGCCTTCCTTGCTACGTGAAAGCACACGCAGATGCCTATACTAGCGAGTACAGACGTAGAACTGAACAAGTGGATGGTGGCAGCGTCATTACGCCTTGCGCCAAGGCCCGCTTCAACCTCTTCTTTGTTTGCTGCTTTTGCGTCTTCAATTTCAATTTTAAAATTTTTCCGAACATTCATTTTATGACCGAGTTATTAAAGTCATGAAAAATGTCATCAAACATATAAATACATGCTTGCTCTGCTGCTGGCTCAGTGGCTTCAGCTATTTTGAGCTTGTTTGGCATTTTTAGAAACTGCGTCAGGGTGTCCAGATGTTAACCGATAGGCTTGAACGTACGAGACTGCTGTTGAAGTTGGACAATTTTCGACGGCGCTGGAACAATAAATGTCCATGATTGCTGATCGCAAACGTTTTTCTATTCATATGAGTAATGAATGCAATGTGGTGGATAAATAAATTGTCAGCTATTACTTTCACTGTGAGAGTTACTCTGCGACAAATCTCAGTCCTCGCTAAATTGTCTTTTTTCCACGAAAGCAACGATTATTAAGATTGTATCCTGAAGTAGTTGATCCGTCTGCCATAGTTTAACCGAGTAAAGAGCTAATAGAGCATGAGCAAGTTCTATCGAGAGCCTTGCAAGAGCCATGTTCTTAGCGTAAATTTTGTTCAGAGCCAAGATATTTCTGTCCATAATTCCTATCTCTGCGTTTTGACGCAAAATGATGCAGCAGTTGATGCATGGAAGGAACAAATGATGCGGAGGCTGGCCTTCGTGGCGGCGACGATGGTGGTAATCTGGACAGAGGAGACGTGAGCGATTTGAATGGGGCGAGAGGCGTGGTCTGGTGTAGGTCGATGGCCGCCCTCCTCCCCCTCCCCCCCTCCGCCTGGGCCATTATCGGCCAGTTCTTCGGCCACTAGGCCAGGTGCTGAAAATTGCTTTGAACTAGTAGTCATTGTTTTTGGCTCCGCAACCACTGCATCATCTTGATATTGCGCTTAGTAGGAGCTTATGATGCTACATAATTGAGTCGAAACATCGGACATAACTGGAGCTTCGGAGTTTCTATTCACAAACCTGCTTCAGGTGCATCTTGAGGGCGGCTGTCCACGCGGCCATCTTGGCCAATGTCTCCTCGTTCTCCGCCATTGCCCCCGCGTAGAGGCCGAAAAACAGGAGCCATCTCCACTCTCCAGCCTCTCCACGAGCTCCAGCTCTGCCTCTCCCACTGGTGTTCCACAGCCCCAGCACCATTGTCACTCTGCCTTTATAGGCTTTCCCAATTTCCTGCACACCAACAGCCAGCACAAATTGGCTACAGCAACTCAGGAAGTGGTTGAGTAGCTCAGTGAAACATTAGGAAAGTTGACAGACGTCTTTGTTTGAAACCATGGAGACCATCGACGTCACATGAAACTACCAGCTACATGTTGTACTGAGCTACACATAATCAAGACTCCGCAAATTTGTTAACTAAATTGATGACTCAAAATCACTTTTTCAGCACCGTCTAGACGTTTAAACGGTTTTAAGCACCGTTTAAACAAATTAAATTGACTGGTATCGAGCATCATTTAGGATTTGAGTAAGATGAGAGAGGTGAGTAGTGAGTGTAATAGCATGTAAGAAGAGCCAGGTTCTAACATTGTTTTATGGTACCATCGGCAGGCCAAATGTGGGTCTCTTTTCTCCCAAATTTGCAATTATGTCGAGTAAAAAGTCAAGGAAATACAATTTCTACTAGTGGAATCTGCTGCTTGGACAGTTGCATTTTGTTTTTGGCGCGCAGTTCAGTGTCTCTTTCCATGTGCGCCCAAAAACAAAATGCAGATGACGCAGCAGATTCCACTAGTAGAAATTGTATTTACTTGACTTTTTACTCGACATAATTGCAAATTTGGGAGAAAAGAGACCCACATTTGGCCTGCCGATGGTACCATATATTTCTTCCACTTTTAATATAAAATAAAATGTAAAAATGTATATACTGTTGGTTATATATTAGATAAATAAATAAATAATAAACAAAACTTATTTAAATGAACTTTTTTAATAAAAATAACAAAAAAGAAAAGTTTCGATAGTGAAAAGTGCAATGCAAATTTATTGGCAAACTAAAATATATTTGAGAAATTTTCTTGGCTTAAACTCAGGACAATCGATTTTCGGGAGAAAAGAGCTTTACTTTAGGCCTGCCGATGGTACCAGTTATTTTCTTAGCTTAAAAAACACAAAAATTAAATTGAACACCTGAGAAGGATTCGAACCTTCTTGTTTAACCCAGCAGTCCAATCTCTTACACCACTACACCTCTGGTGCATTTAAGTACAACCTTTAATTGAAATGTTATAAATAAATAAATACCTGAAGCCCAGGGACCCGGGGAAGGGGGGTAGGGGAAGAAATGAATACCTACTATCGTCCATTGAGCAGATGCGGAGGAGTAGTAGTAGTAGGAGGAGGAGGAGGAGTTCGGACAAATGGTTTTTTACATTTTTCATGCCAAAATAAAAAGTTTTGTACAAAAGTCAAAAGATAAACTATAGTTAAATCTATGTTGCTCATTCCAATGGAAAAAGAATTAGAACAATTGGAGCATTCTGTGACGAGCAGCAGCCTTATCAAAATTAAAATCTAGCAATAACCCCGAAAACATACACCTAGGTCGAAAAGAGGGGCTGGGCGCTGACGGTTTGCTTTGCTCCCTCGCACCCCTCCAGTACATTGCCGGACTATTCCTAAAATTTGTCACATTGCCGGACATATGGGTTGCCAACGTGGACTTTGCCGGAGGTAAAGTGTAGTGTCCGGCAAAGTCCAGGGTCAATATTGGCTTGCCCACCTTGGACTTTGCCGGACATGGCTCCTAAGCAACTATGGGTGGTACTGCCACAGTATGGACCATGGCTCCTAAGCAACTATGGGTGGTACTGCCACAGTATGGATCATGGCTCCTAAGCAACTATGGGTGGTACTGCCACAGTATGGACCATGGCTCCTAAGCAACTATGGGTGGTACTGCCACAGTATGGATCATGGCTCCTAAGCAACTATGGGTGGTACTGCCACAGTATGGATCATGGCTCCTAAGCAACTATGGGTGGTACTGCCACAGTATACACGCATTTTGACTAAGCCTAAGGGGTTGCCGTAAACAGTATCCTAGTACTACTCCTGGCAGTAGGCAGACTAACTAGTAGCATGACGAACTCGGTATAGACTAACTATACTCCATCATATTTGTACTGATGTATTTAGAAATTTTTAGAATTGAGAATTATGTATTGAGAATTTAGAATTAAATTGAGAATTTTTAGAAATGTCCGGCAAAGTCCAGGGTCATTATTGGGTTACCCACCTTGGACTTTGCCGGAGAAAAAAATCGCACACTCTCCGGCAAAGTCCTGGGGCATTTTCTCCAGCAAAGTCCAAGATTGACAACCAGCCTAACCGGTGACAATAAACTGTCTGGCAAAGTATTGACACCCCTCGCACCAGCCCAATTAATACTTTTCTTTCTCGATGGTAATAGTGCAGCCCGAGTTCAGTGAACCAGGTCTCCTTATACCCTTTTGTGGCATATGGGTGATGCAGGTAGACGTAATCCCTTGCCAGTCATCATCGCTCACTTTCAATGCTGGTTTTTTTTCTCGGGTTCACAGATTTTACTCTGGTAAGCAGGACGGGCCTATCGGCCCAGTCCGAACAAGAACAATGAAATGAATTGTGGCATGACAGGGTAAGAAAGCATGAATGAGTGAGCAATGAGAAAGGTGCAATGGTCATCGGTCCAGTAGCTGCTGGGCCTCAGCGAAGAGCTGTTCTCTGCTGCCGCCCGCGGCATCCTCTGAGAGCAGGTTCCAGAGCCCCCTGGCCCTGAAAGGCCACAGGCCCTCCAGCCTCCCAGCCTCGGTTGGAGCTGCCTCAATGTCATGCTTCCCCCGAAGGTTTGAGAAGAGTCTAGGGAAGAGAATGGGGCAGCCATGAAAGAATATTTGATCGGCAGCCTCAGAGGTGTTTAGGTGAGGAGGTGGAGGTGGAGAGGGAAATCTGGAGAAGGCAGAGAGAGGGGGCAGGCTGTGCGCTGGTGCAAGGGGGTTGAGCAGGGGGCTGATGTGACCCTCAGATGAAGCGCGCTTGGTGAGTTTGTAGCAGCGTTGGATCAGCCCTAAGTCAGCAAGAGTCCTACGCCTCTCTAGGCTTTCCCAATCTACTTCCTTGCATCTTCCCGGGTAGCCAGAGGGGGGTGAGCGCCGATTAGTCCACCTATAAATGTGAAATGCAAATGCTCGCTGCACTTTCTCCACCCTGCTTATGGCCTCCCTGGAAGTGGGAGCCCAGACCTGGGGTGCGTACTCTTAATGAGGGCGGATATAAGTATATATATGGTTGTCCCTGCCTCTTCATCGCTTTTCATCTTTTAGCGCCTCCATTAAGATATGATGTGTAACTATTATCTGCCATCCTTTCATCATGACAGTGCTTCAAAAGCTGCCTGAATGTTCCTATCTTATTGCTTGTCTAATTGCGGCACCAGTTTTGTGAAGTAGCACATTGTTCACAACTTGGAGTGCAGTAAGATGGCAGTTTGGAGTATAAATGATTGCTACCGCTGGCAGTATGTCTTTGTTCGAAAATGCTGGCTTCACAGCCATTTAAGGTGCAGCAGATACTCAAAGCCCAAATCAACTTATAGCCAAATAGAGGAAAGATAGAAGAGGGCTCGCCTGGACAAATAGACAGAATATAATGAAGGAAAATTCAGTCATCCGTTGATTTTCATTCTTCATAGTTGAGTTATTGTTCATGATAATGAGTCCCTTATGACAGAGGTGAACAAATACAATGTACACAGTTTACACAATTCCTGAGGAATAGTTACACAAACGCCAGTTCAACCGCTTTGCTTCCTCCATTCAATAATCAGCCCTCAGTTTGATCCGATGAATCAGTTCAAGTGCAATCGTTGCGGCGGATCCCGACGCTCCATAAATCTGCTTCTGACTCACCAAAAGTTTTGTTCCCCAAAATCGCCACCACCCCAGTCGATAAAAAGTGGACCAGAAAGGACGATAGCGCCTGAGCCCGCAGGTTGTGCCGAAAAGCGGCATCACTGCAGCAATTGCCCCTTCTCCAGCAGCAAGAAAGAGTTTCTGAGGCGTCACTCTTCCAAGAGTCCGTCCTCCTGTCAGGCCTTTGTGGAGCGCTGCCAAAAGGCAGCGGCCCTTCAGTTTGCCTGCTCAGGCCACCGTCTGATCTGCCAGATTTGCGGCGATGAGCTAGGCCATCTGTCCGGGGCCCGCTTCCATGCCTTCCAGCACGGCCTGGCCGCTAGGCCCGAGGGTGGGAGCTGCCCCAACTGCGGGAACTTCTACGATGCCCACACTCTGCCACACCACCGGAGAGAAAGTCGCTGCGGGCGCGGCCTCCAAAGCAGCGGGGCGGAAAAGGGCATCTGCGACAACTGCGGTAAGAGTTTCAGCAGAAGCTTCCTTCGCCAGCACGCCAGGACGCGCTGCGGCCTCGGCCTCCCACCGGCAATGAATAGCTTCACTCACGAGGCCTTCTGCTGCGACAACTGCGGCAAGAGCTGCAGCAGAGCTCAGATGCGAAGGCATGCTCGCACGCGCTGCGGGACAGCTCCAGCCCAGACAATTTCTGTGCCAGAACACCGCAGCGTGAGCAGAGCTGACTTTGACGCCAAAGCTTTGGCCTGTCAATTCTGCCCATTCAGGGCCAAAAAGCCAGCCGGACTTCGCGATCACCGCAAAAGCAACGGCGCTGCCTGCGCACTCTTCAACAAGGCAATGGCTTTGCAGCCTTAGCAAAATTTTTGCGTATTTTTTCGAATGGATTTTCTTTTAGCGAAAGAAACTGCAAACGGAGCTGGGTCTGGTCAATGATGATGTCAGATCTGTGAACGGGGTCGGGGCAAGCCTGAACTGCCCACGCTGCCCCTACACTACCAAGTACAGCAGCGCCATGCGCCTTCATCTGCAAAGTCGCAGCGCTTGTACTCGCCAAATTTCTGTTCCAAACCACTTCTAAAATTGGTGCACAGGCATGCCCATTGGACGTCCATTTGAGGCAGCGAGGACGGCGGCGTTGAGGGGGCGAAAGGACTGCGCAGGCTGCGGCCGCACCTTCCGAGAGCCGAGGTATCTTAGAGACCACCTTGACCGCAAAACCTGCTCCCGACGCTTTACGGCGGAGGCTAAAGAAGAACACAACTAGACCATTTACGATTTCCTTTTTATCTTCATTTTTATTTCTGTCCAATTTACCCATCACTTCGCGAAAACAACATGCATGATTGATTTTGGACGGAATGCGCACACAAGCAATAGAAATTTTGATTCGCGAATTTTGAATTTCTCGCCTTATTGATTTTTGATCACTAAAAACTGCGAAAATAAATGATGAAACATAATCGATGCCACCGCCGTCACCGATTTCAAAGCTCACACGGCCGCCTTCCCAGCTCAAGTTCACACAGCCCTACTCTTGCCCAGCAAAGAAACAGACTCATTCCCCTCGCATCCTTCATCCCCAGCAGGACAGGAAGCTCCCAGAACTGCCTTTTCACTGCGACACTTGTCCCTAAATTTATACAGCAAATATGTTACAAATATGTTGATAAGCCCGTTTCCAAAGACTAAATCAACCTTGTACATGTTTTTGGAGGCTATTTCAGGATCAGGATCCTTTCTCAGGATTAAACATTTCTTCTAATTACTCAAGTGTTGATTATTGCTGGTTCACTGATGAGCAGTTTGTGTGATACAATTCTGACGCTTGTACACACGCTTGCTTCTCCTGGAGTTTTTCATAGCTTTGTGTCACCTCTTACCTCTGTGCCTACTTTTGTATTTAAGTTGGTGCTAGTGAGATGACAAACAAAAAACAAAACATGTTTTTAAAACATTGTTTACCTCCTGGCATTGGTACCGTGAGGGGGGTTATTTATGCGTACACCTAATTCAATCATCTATAACTCCAGAGCTACTCAATATTTTTTTACGAAAAAATTAACACTGCATGCCACAATATATCCACTACATTGTGTTAAAATTTTGTGCCAAACGGATTTTATGTCATCGTTTTATGACAATTTTTCTATCATGAGTTGTTGTACTGTACAGCATTGCCCATAATGATACATTTTAGCTTAAAATATTATGTTTTTTCAAATTAAATGAAATAATTACTACTAATTGGAAGCAAACATCAGCCAATGCAATTTGGTTAACTATTTGATGCTTTAAGATTGATGGATAATCAAAATCATAAATATATTTATATATTTTACCATAAAAGCTTTGTTTTGCAACGTGGGCTGCAATGTGTTAGGACTCGTGTTAGACTCGTGTTAGAACATTGTTCTAAATCGATGACATTAAATCCGTTTAGCACAAAATTTTAATGCAATGTAGTGGACATGTGGTGGCATTCAGTGATAAATGTTCGTCAAAAAATGTTAAGTAGCTCTGGAGATATAGTTGATTGAATTAGGTGTACGCATAAATCACCCCCCTCACGGTAGTTCTAACGGTTTCAGCGCAGAAATATCTTTGATTGACCCCTTTCCAAGCTCTTTTGTGGGCAGTGGGCCGCTATTTTATGCTCAGTTTTACGCAATGCTAAACGCATTGGCGTCCGCCGCCAGCGGAGGCGCTCCAATCGCTTTTGAGAGTCAGCTTTGAGAAACCTTTCAAAAATCCCCATGCCCTTCAAAGGATTATTGAAATCGTGCGAATCTAAAAGCAATGTTCACTTATGATGCAAAGAAACAATAGAACCTTGCTGAGAATTCGAAAAAAACAGAAAAGTATTTAAGAGCTTTACTGAGAAGGTTGAAAGTCTCAAAAACGTGTTTGCCCAAAAATTTTGCCGAGTGAAGGAAAGAGAAATGCTAGCTGTGGTTATGATGTTCATGCTCCTCATCTCTGCCAGTCTTCATGACCAAACGGAGGCTCGTGCTCCTTCGGTTTGTGCAATAGCATCTCCAATCTGCATTTTCCACTTCAGTTTGAAGAGGGGATTTTTTTCGTTTCCGAAAGATCGAGGGTATGGTTTAGAAGTCTGAATCAGGCCAAGGTTTTGGGCCTTTTGGCTGTGCTGTTGACCCGAAAAACCCTCTCACAAAATATGGCTTCCTTGTTGAGAGATTGCAGTTTTATTCGGTGAGTTCAATTCGAATTCAGGCTTACAATTTTCATAATATTTACCCGTTAAATCTTTCAAAATGTGACATAAATCTCAAAATCACTTATTTTGTCAAGTGCCCAGAATAGTCTTAATCCACTGGCCAAACGGACCTCGTATTTTATCACTTTTTAAAAACAGCAGCCTTTTTTGTGTAGTGAATGTTGCAGATGTTGAGCAGGTTTTTGTAAAAAAATCGTCGAAGTGCCACTATTGAAAAGCTTTGCAGAAGAGAGATGTATATATACCGGCTTACGCACCGAGTCCAACCTTATCATCGCCTATTCGCAAATGCAGCTTCAAGATGTTCGACCCGAATGGAAAATTGATCAAATCCAGTACTAAATGCCGTTAAACCGATCTATTTTGAAATATCATCCAAATGAATGTCTTCGTATGTCCTCGTATGTACAAAATCCTTGTATGAATGTTTAACAGGAACCCAATTAATAATGATTACTGGCCAATAAAAACTAACATGCTCGAAGCCTGTTTTCATTACCATCATTTCCTACTACACAAAAGACAACACTGCCCTATCATCTATTCGTTAAATTTAAGAGAACCAATTATACACAAAAAACAAGACTGCCAGTTACATTCAATGCTTCAAAGACATACATTGGGTCTAGCATGAAGAGCGTCGGCGAGGCCAAGGAGGCTGTTTTGATTAGGCCTTCCAAAAGGTTCATGTTTCATGGAGACGTGAACCTTTTGGAAGACCTCCTCGAAGCAGCCTCCTTGGCCTCGCCGACGCTCTTCATGCTGGACCCAATGAGGGCGCTGACACGGGCGAACCTGGACAGGTCCCATCGCGGCATCTTCACCAACACGTTGTCCAGCGACGGCTCGATGCAATTGCGACTTGTCTAAGGAGTTGGCAAAAGAAAGTAGGAAACGGAATTGTGAAGCTAAGGCAGAGGTTTGTTGAGGACTAGTTTTAGGGCGACGGAGGCGAGTGGATTGTCGGTGGCATTGGAGGGAAGGGCGGAGGAACGGCTGAGTTGAGCGTTGACCTCGATGATGAAGAACTCTCTGCTTGGGTTCAGCGCGAACTTAATGTTGCACTCGGCTTCGGATAACCTCAATCCAGTTCAATCACTATCAGTTGGAGGCGGCCGCTCAGCTGTTCATGCATTTGATGTTTCATTCATCTCTTGGGCCTGTTCTTTTTTGTCTATGTTACTCAATTTGCATAGACCTGTGATGACAAATATGTTGATAAGCCTGTTTCCAAAAGCTAGATCAACCTGGCACATGCTCTTGGAGGCTATTTATCAAGACTTTTTGCTGCAAAATCGTGACAGAGCCCTTTTTATCTGGCTCATAAGCTGAAGCCTGGGGAAGCCTATACAAAAACTCTGGTCTATGACAAAAGCTGGCTGGAGTGCTGTAGGACAAGGGATGCGACGGAGTGCATTTCTCTGGCATCCTTCATCGAAGCTAGTCCGTAGGCCGCTCCTACCAGAGTAGGGCTGCCAAGTTTGCCTAGGTCCTCCAAGGCCTCTTCCAAACTTGTCGCCCTCACACGCTCCATAGCGAGCTCCATAGATCCATAATTACAGCTCCAGACCAAATTTCAGCGCCAAACGACAGCAGAATCCCATCTGCTCGCTCCCATTTCCAAACCTATATATTCAAAGTTGATTGAGGTTAGCTTTTGAGCTAAAAATGGTTAGGTTTTTCCGTAAAGTTTTTGATTTCACAGAATTTTAGGGTCTAAGAAAAAGAGCTGTAAAGAAAGCGAACCTGTCGGACGAACTCCTTGATCTGCTCGGCGAAGCCTTTGGCGGTCTGAACAGTCGCGACGTTGGGTTTGATGAGGACGGTTTTGATGCCCTCCTCTTTCGAACTCACCTGACTGCCCCATCGTCACCTACCCACTAGCACCTAGCCACTCCAGTTCACTCCAGGACTTTTTTCCCGGACTTTTTTTGTCCCGCACCCAGCTATTTCATCTTTCTAGGCTCCAATTTCTTTGTTTTCAATGTCAGTTAGACCAAGACAAAGCTTGGTTTGATTGGATTGATTGATTTCCTCTGTGAAAGTGTAAAAGGGAGAACCAGCAAAGGAAGCGAGAACTGGAACGTCTGGAACGCCGTAGTTGCCGATTATCGGGTAGGTGAGGGTGAGAATATTTCTGTGATAGGACGGGTCTGTGAGCGACTCCACGTAGCCAACCATTCCTGTCTGAAAGCAACTACGCCTGCTAATGTTTTAGGCTTCACATAAACAGTGATATATTGGGCTGGCGCGAGGGAGCATAGCAACCGTCAGCGCCCAGCCCCTCTTTTCGACCTAGGTGTACGTTTTAAGGGTTATTGCTAGATCTTTAAATTGATAAGGATATTGTGCTTCATAGAAATGTCCAATTGTTCTGATTCTTTTTGCATTGGAAAGAGCATCATCGCATTGACCAAAACTCGCGTGAAATCGCCGAAAAACGGCAGAACACAAGAGAAAACAACTCAAAACCATTTGTCCGAACTCCTCTTTCTCCTCCTCCTCCTTCTCCTCCGCATCTATTCTTGAAATGAAAGTAGGTATTCATTTCTTCCTACCACCCCCCTTCCCCGGGTTTCTGGGCCTAATCTATTTATTTATTCATAAGTCTTCAGTTAACAAAAGGCGCATATGGACCAGTGGTGTAGTGGTCTAAGCGATTATTCAGCTAGTTGAAGCTGAGAGGTTCGAATCCTTCTTGAGCAATTAGTTTAATTTTGGAAATTTTAAGTTGAGAAATCAACTGCTTTCATCGGCAGGCCAAA
>JASANA010000187.1:0-35989 GCA_030248095.1 Ptycholaimellus sp. GST1_10
GTCCTCTCCGCCTACCTTCTCCCCGATCGTTCTACCCAGGCTTCCTCCATCTTACTCATCCTTCGATTTCTTTTGCTGACTTCAAGTTACTGGCTCTCCTGAGTGCATCTATCTCTCTCATTCCGTTCCTGAACCAGGCTCCTAATGTGGTGCTAGGAAAAGCATCAAAGCTTCTTCATTGGAAACTGCTCTGGGGTATTTCTACTACCCTGCGCTTAGAATGGCCCGCATTCTGCCCAGCAGTGGCGAGAGCAACTTGACGCTTGGCCTGGATCCTCAGGCCACAGCTGAGGAGGCCGCTCACTTCGCTCAGATATTGGCCCTGGTTCTTGGCTGCTTTCTTTACGAGCCACAATCACTGGGGCCTCAGCCCTCAACTGACCCTTCCATCCACCTTTCCATCCACAGTCCTATTGCAGATGAATGAGACGATGGACGAGGCTCCTGCGGCTTTCGCGGGCAGCACTGCGGGGCCGGGGGACTTTGCCGACTTCCTAGCCGTCAGAGCTTTCGATGCCCCAGATTGAAGAGGGGCTGAGTGGAAGGGAAGGCACTTGGAGGGGAACGAGAGCGGGGGGGCGGGAGGCCATGAAACTTTCGGGTCAGTAGGGGAGCTGGTGATCGGCTCCTTTACGCTCATCGTGATCCTCCTCATGACCGTCGTCGGCAACGTCATGGTCATCCTCGCCGTCTTCACGCAGGCCGCTCAAAAAACCCCAAGGACTTCGTGGCCTGCATGACCCAATGCGCTGGGCGGAACAGAGGCCTAAAAACCACTCTCAAAGTGTTTGTTCTATATATTTATTGCGGAATTTAGGCTGCCTCGCAGATTTGTGCCCAGGATAACGCCAGCAGTCGAAATAGTGGAGTTGTAGGTGCAAAACTATTTCCTGGTCTCTCTGGCCGCGGCGGACCTGTGCGTGGCGACCCTGGTGATGCCTTTCCACGTCATCAAGTTCTTCGTGGGCGAGTGGATCTTCGTCCTCGTCCCCCCCCATGTCCCTCCTCAGCCTCCAGCCAGTGCGACCTGAACAGCGCGGCCCTGAGCCCGGCCTGCTCGACCTCGCTGTATCGGTCACCTTCAGCCCCAACCTCTGCGCCATCGCCCTGGACCGCTACTGGGCCATCACGCAGCCCATCGAGTACGCACAGAAGCGAACCACGCCCAGGGTATTCATCTTTCAATCATTCACTCACTGCCTGAGCAAAGGGGCAGCGAGAGTGTGATTGGCCAGGTGCTGGGAATGATCTGTGGGGTGTGGGTGCTGTCCACGCTGATCTCCGTGCCGCCGCTGATCGGTCTGAACGATTGGACGAGCGAAAGAAGCTGGCGACCACCTGCGAACTGACCTCTGAGTGGACCTTCGTCATCTACTCCGCCTCGGCTCTTCTTCTTTTGCTGCACTCAGAGCTGTCTCTGGTTTTACTCTGCCTATCTACCCCATCCTAAATCGCCAGCTCAAGGCAATCAATGGGTAGGTCCGATGATGCAAGAAAAGACAGTTGACAATTGAGGCTCCTTCTTCCTACCACTGATCCTGATGACGGCCGTCTACGCCAAGATCTTCATCGCGGCCAGAGCCCGCATACAGACCAACCGAGCCCGCTCCGGTGCCGGCAAGCTCCAATCCGTAAGCCCCTCAAATAGCTCCAGCAGAGGGAGAGGGGAGAATGTGTTTCCGCGGAGTTCCGTCACCCTAGAGCCTCTCTCCCCTCCCATCTCTCTCTGGTTTGAAAAGACGTAACCTGTGGCCTTACTGCTAGTTGATGGCCGGTCTGGAGTGCAATGCCACGCTCGCCGTCGCTAACATCGTACGTTCCCCCAAACCTAACCACCCTGTCCTACAACAGCCCTACAACTCCCATCAGCTAGCCGCAGGCTCCCACTTGGAGCTCTTAGGGGACTTTTCGTGTGGCCAAAAGACGGACTTCTGAAGCAGAATTCGAGCTCATTTTGTATCTCTTCCAATTTCTTGCTTTAGCTGCTCCAGAGGTCCTCAGAAATTGCGCCACCGAAAATCCTGACTCTTTCTCTCCTTTAGTCGAGTCCCTTGTTGTGAATGGACTCAGCAGGTCTGCCTAGTCTACTACCAAGTCTTCCAAGACCCTCCCCCTTTGCAAGGATGAACCCAGCCACACCTTGCCTATCTTCCTTCAGGAAGCAGTGAGCCTCTTCTCCATCCTCTGCTGCTGAGAGCCGAGCTCCTGTCAAAAACTCTGCAGAAAAACTCACCCCCTCTCCCTCCTCCCCCTATACCTAACCTCTGGAAAGGCGGCCGCCATGTGTCCCCTCCAGTCCCTGTCCAAACGGCGCCCTTCCATCCACCTCTCCAATCCCCCGAGGCCAGAGAAACTCAGTCAATCGCGGTTTACTGCAGGCGCGCAGCAGCAGCAAAGAAGGAGGACACCAGACAGCAGCCCCAGTTTCAGCTGAACGTGCAACCGGCGGAAGGAAATGGCCCAGTAAGCCCCGCCAACCTCACCACCACCACCAGCGACTTTCACGACGAGTCCACGGCCCTGGTGGCTCCGGCCTCTCCGAACGGCTCACTTGGTTCGCCTCCCACCACCTATCAAATCTAACCACCAGCCCAACCAGCCCTGCATCCTAGCAACAGATAAGCAACTGACAAAAGCTAACCAACGGCCTCTTCGTCGGCTTTTTTGGCTAGTAGTTGATGCCGATTGCGCTCACGCTTGAAGGCTGTGTCTGCCCTTAAGTTGGCCAGCTCTTGTGGGTTAGCGAGGGGATCGCCTTTTCCGTTGGTCAACGATCATTGGGGTTGGTGTACGGGACTAAGCAGAGCATCTGAAGGCTACCACAAAGCTGGAGGCCTCCGGGGTCGAGTGGAACGGGAGCGGCTGTCCAGTCGTCACAACTCCGACGACTCTGACGGGGACACCGGTTGGCGCTTTTTTCTCCTAACGCTCATCCCCGTTCTGTTGGTATACCAAAGCTGCAGACTTGGTTCCGTTGTTTCATTTCGTTTATTCAGAAGACAAAAAAAGGATAGGCTAAGATTGCTTTTACTAATCCTAACGGCCTAACCTAGTGGATTGGATAAGGTGTTTAAAAAATAACGTCAAGAAGCGTTTTTGGTGTTCGTTGAGGGGTAATGGGCAAATTGACCCGGTTTAACACAAACAGTAAAATTTTCAACTTTTGTATTTTTGGTCATTTTAGCGTAATTTTAAAATAAAAATAACAATTATTGGGTCCCAGGCTAAAAACAGATTAGTTCCATAATTGGCCAAAAAAGCAAAAAGCAAGTCATCCACAAAGGGGCTTCAGATGAGGAACAGACGTCTGGTTGGCATTCCTCTCTCGTCTGTCCCGTGGCATGAAGCTCTAAGCAGTCTAGCCTTACTTGAAGATCTAACTAGCTAAGAGAACTAGCTAGTTTACAGGAGATATTTAGGACAGATGGTTGTGAAAAGAAAACCAGCGGAAAAAGTATTCGACAACTCTTTCAGAGGCCCACTCCGCAGAGAGTGGAAATCACATAGCCATAAGTAAGGCAGCAAATCGCGAATGCACTCTATTTATACCTTTCATCCTTTGCTCTGTCATCTTCCTTTGCATTTGCCTCATTTTGCCCACACATGTTGGTAATGCCAGTGCCCCTATAGTGCCTTGAATACCCTCTGTTTGCTTCCAATATTGATCATGGATACGTCTCGCTGAAAGACTGCGTTTCGCAAAAATCATGATCAGCACGATGTCGCGTAGAACATGCTGTGAATGCTGGTGAACATTTAGCCTGGGTTGCAGAAACGGACAGGCGAAAATCGTCCACCTCGGTGACCATATTCAAGGGTGTCGATGTGCGCACCAGAGTGAGCCACATGGGCTCACTGTTTTCAAGAAAAGAAGGAGAAGATCTCCGTCTCAAAGGCTAGCCTTCCATCCCGTTGCTTCAATAGAATCAGGATGAGGATTCCGTGAAAACGAGGGATTGGAGGAATACCCAGAATATCCAACCCGCTTCTTGCTATACCCAGTTTGAACAGGTTCATTTGGAAAAAATTGCAGGAGAAGAAAGCAGCGAAAACCCTGGCCATAATCATGGGCGTGTTTGTGCTGTGCTGGTTCCCCTTCTTCTCCATGTACGTTGCCCTTTTTTTCCTGCTGCTAAAACATCATTAGAATTTAATGTAATTCAAATTTGCACCTTTTTGAAAAAAACTTTAATGAGCTCAAATATCGGCAGGTATGTGATTCTGCCGTTCTGCGAAGCTTGCCAGCTGCACCCAAAGATAGTAGAGGCCATCACCTGGCTCGGCTACATCAACTCTGCTCTCAATCCCGTCATCTACACCGTTAGTTCTCAGCCACCACAATCCTTAGTTTATATAAAGCTCTTTTCCAGCTTTTATAAATCAGGAAATAATTTCAAAGTTTTCGATAATCAAAAATGGCACAGAAAACGACTGCAGATTTTCAACATGGACTTTCGAAGGGCGTTCACCAAGTTCCTCTGCCCTGCTTCTTGGTCCCGTCCCCCTCTGTGATCTAGGGATTTAGCTTCCTTCCTACCTCCAATCCCGCTTCATCGCTTCATCAGCGCAGAACAAAGCATGATCGAGGATGCTTTATGCTGTCGTTTTTGATAGCCATTCTGAAGCTGATCACCCGTCACTGATGCAGTGTTTATAGCAATGTTGTTTATGTTTATGCGTGTATGCTGCACTGAGCTGTTGCAAAAAATAACTGATTCTGTGAACGATCAATAGCGGATATAAAATCGAATAGATTGGCGACAAGAAACTGTTCGACCAAACTAACAATGCTACATTTCAGCATTGATCATGAGCTTGGGATAAAATTAAATTGCACTTGAACTCAAACAATTTAGGAAACAAAAATTTAGGAAACTCTTCTATTTTTCATCTCACTAAATGAGCAAGCGTGTATTTATGGAAATAACGACGCTAGTCGCAAATTAGAAAAGGACACAAGGCAAAGTCTTGTTTCTGATAAGACAAGAAAACAAACAATTTGGGCGAGCGCGTGCAATAGGCGACAGAAGCGCCCTGGCAGAATGCTGGCTGGTAGAACGGCAGTAATCACCGGAGGCGCTGGCTATGTTGGCCAGTGTTTGCTCCGAGTTTGGACTTGTTTTCGGTTAAGACTGCAAATTAGCAGAATTGGCTAACAGGCCCTGGAGAAGGAGGGACTGGCTGAAATTCGACTATTTGACCGGAACTTCCCCGACCAACGCTTGCTACCTGGCAATGGGGCCGTAATTCAGGTATGCTCATTTCTTTCCTTGTCAAACAGGCTATTATGGAACAAGAAATATTATAAATTACCGGCTAGCTCGTTCTTCATTCCTTTTCCTGTCCCTTTTCTATGCAGTAAGTTCTCTTTTCATTCATATAGAACAAGACTAAAATGCTACAGCATGAGCAGCTTATGAATTGTCAATCATCAAAAAGAACTAGACTAGGTGTGACAAAATAGAGACAAATTTTGATTAAAATTACAAACCATTTTGAGTTAAAATTTTAACAGGTTCATCTACAAAATCCACTGATCATTCATAAGCAGGCGGCAATTTATGGCAGGAACCCTGTCACCTAGATTATTCCAGTTTTTGTCTCATCTTCAATTTTTGGCTTAAATGATAAGTTATTTCTGAACTTTACTAAATTAATTTTAAGCCTCTTACAGAAAAAACAAGTCAAAATTGAAGCGTGATTCAGATGCCAGCAAATTCCAGCAAAATTTAACTTGACCTTAGCTAGTTTTGATTAAATTTCAATTTTATTTGGTCAATTTATAATTTTGTCATCATGCCCAAAAATCAAGAAAAATTCTTCGATTTATCTTCAAAGCATTAAATCACAGTTTAAAATATTTTTTTATTTCACTAGTTATATTTTCTTTTTTATATTTCACTAATTTTTGTCCGTTTTATGCCAAAATTGCCGCCTGCTTATGAATGATCAGTGGATTTTGTAGATGAACCTGTTAAAATATTAACTCAAAATGGTTTGTAATTTTAATCAAAATTTGTCTCTATTTTGTCACACCTAGTCTAGTTCTTTTTGATGATTGACAATTCATAAGCTGCTCATGCTGTAGCATTTTAGTCTTGTCTAGATCTTGGTCATGTGGAAAACATAATTACTTGCCACGTGAACAAGGCTTCAAACAATCATTTGGGAAAAGGCCACGATTTGGTGTTTTTGGAGGCAAAATCTCGATTGCCTGTTCATGGACTAAAGCGCCATTGCGCCATAGTTAAAACAAACAGCTATTAAAAACCTATTGCACGCAAGCTAACCTGAGCATCAGTTTAAATAAATCTGCACAGCTTGGCTTCATCAAAATTTCTTTTATAATTTCTAACAATCTTTTATAGTTCAGTCCTATGACAACCTGAGCATCAATTACAAAATGAAGGCAGCGGAACATGTAAAACTGCGCAGTTTAGCTGAATTGAAACATTGGGTAAACGGGTAGATGACAAAATCGAGCCAAATCTCTTTTACAAACGTGAATTGATTGAGAAATTTTGCCAGAAAACTTATGCCACCAAAAATATCACTAGATGGGCCCGGATATTTCCTAAAACACGTAATTCTTGTATTTTTGAATTTCGCTTTTGTTCTAAAATGAGGGTACTTCAAAGACAGAGATGTCATGTTTTTTACCACTTTTTTTCTGGTTTTTTCAAAATTTCGAAAATTCTAAGGCTAAAATCAAAATTCTACGATTTTCCCCCTCGAGATCTCCTTACAAGCTTTCGATTGGTGTATACAGGGTGTTCAACTTTACAGGCAACGCCTAACTTTTAGATGATGCTGTGGCCGTAATTGAGCACTTTAGCTGGATATTTTTGGTGAGTAGGTACATTTAGGTGTCCTTTATAACATATTAAAAGCGCAAATCATTTCATGAAGATGGTGAGCCACAATGTACAAAAATGTAAACATAGTCAAAATTGCGATTGTCACATTTTAGTACAAAGGGAATGTAACGATTTCTGGAATTGATAAATGGCATCAGGGAAGCTTGAATATTCAAAATTGATAAGAAATGCATCAGTTTTCCACCCAACCTCCTCCAGCAAAGCTGTGGGTTGGCAAAGCTGGTGCCAGGGCCGGCGGATCCATGGCGTTTGATGACCCTCCAGACAGTTGGTCGGCTGAGGCCTTTGTTGGGCAGGGTCGCGCAAATCTGGGAATTGCTGTGCCCAGCTTGGTGCAGTCTCACGATCGTGGCTTGAGTGGCCCGGGACAACAGACGTTTGGGAGGCAAGATTGAAGGATTTGTGATGTGAACAGGGCGTGTGCAAACCCATGAGGCCCAACAAAACAAGCCAAAACATTGGCAGCGGCTGGCGCACAAAACTTGAACAAAGTCAAAAATACCATGTTTCACCAAATTCGATGTTAATCGCTTGTAGCAAAACGAATGTCCGAAAAAATTTACTGCCTTAAACTAGACACTTAGGAGCATCTTTCCACCAAAGGATTTTTTATTTCATTCAAAAATGAGTCAATGGTCATTGTCCAAAGTCAGGCGTTGCCTGTTAAGTTGAACACCCTGTAAATGTCCATGGTTTTTTTCAATATCCAAGGCGCTGAATCTCGGGACATGCAACGACCCAAAAACACGATCACCCATTCATAACTAGGGCGCTGTCGCGCCCTATGACTGGATTCTTCTTAAACTCCATTGCATGCTAGCCAGAAGATATTGGGCTGGCGCGAACGGAGCATAGCGAAGTGTCAGCGCCCAGCCCCTCTTTTCGACCCAGGTGTACGTTTTCGGGGTTATTGCTAGATCTTAAAATTGATAAGGATTTTGTGCTTCATAGAAACGTCCAATCGTTCTGATTCTTTTTGCATTGGAAAAAGCATCGTCGAATTGGTCAAAACTCGCGAAAAATCATCAAAAATTGGCAGAATTCTTGAGAAAATCACTCAAAACCATTTGTCCGAACTCCTCCTCCTCCTCCTCCTCCTTCTTCTTCTTCTTCTCCGCATCTATTCAATGGACGATAGTAGGTATTCATTTCTTCCCCCACTCACCCCCCCCCTCTCCGGGTCCTTGGGCCTCATGTATGGATTTTTATTCATAAGTCTTCAGTTAAACGACAATGCATATGCACCAGTGGTGTAGTGGTCTAAGTGATTGAATAGCTGGTTGAAACCTGGAGGTTCGAATCCTTCTTGGGCAATAATTTTTATTTTGGAAATTTTAATTTTAGAAAACAACTGGTACCATCGGCAGGTCAAAATTAGATAAATTTCTTAATATATTTTTGATTCTTTTATGTTTGTTATATTTTTTAATGAGTTTATTTTTATTTTTTTTTCATATATTATAAAACAATATAAAATTGTATAGGTTTATTTATTATTTATTTTTTTATCCAATAATATCTTAATATATTTTTGATTATTTTATGTTGTTATATTTTTTAATGAGTTTATTTTTATTTATTTATTTTTCACATATTATAAAATAATATAAAATTGTATTTTTACATTTTACACTATATTAAAAGTGGAAGAAATAACTGGTACCATCGGCAAGCCAAATGTAGGTCTCTTTTCTCCAAATTTTGTAATTGCCTCGAGCAAAAAGTCAAGGAAATACATCTACTACTAGTGGAATCTGCTGCGTCATCTGCATTTTGCTTTTGGGCGCGTATGGAAAGAGACACTGAACTGCGCGCCAAAAACAAAATGCAACTGTCCAAGCAGCTGATTCCACTAGTAGAAATTGTATTTCCTTGACTTTTTGCTCGAGGCAATTACAAAATTTGGAGAAAAGAGACCTACATTTGGCTTGCCGATGGTACCAGTTTAAATAAATGGTAGGCCCAAGAGCCATCGTTACCCTTTGGCATAATACAGAGGACAATAAGTACTATTAGTCTGCACCTACACTAAACCTTGATGATGCTAATTTCCAAACACCCTTAGTTTTATGGCAAATAAAGCTGCTAAAGTAATTCCGTCACTTGCACTACGAGAAGTGCACTTTGCAGGGCGACATTCGTGACGAGGCAGCGCTGAAATCCGCCTTCCACGGTGCTCAGCTGGTCTTCCACCTGGCCGCTGTGGGGATGGTGGGCAGGGCTGCGGTTGCCAAAGCCCCTTTTCAAAGGCTGTCAGTGATAGAAGGGCTGGTGTGCAGAGGGACTGGGAGTGGGTGCGCTCGGTGAATGTGGAGGGGACGCGGGCGGTGTTGGAGGCGGCGGTGGGGGAGGGCGTGGAAGTGCTGCTATTCGCCTCCTCCATCAACGTCGTCTTCGACGGCTTCACGGAGGTTCGTCAGGCCGCAGAGCACCAGTGCCCCTATCTGCGGCCGGAGCAGGTTTGCCTTGACTCCGGTCTTTTACTGTGAGTCTCACATGTGGTATAGCGAGGAGGATGGTAGAAGTACAATTGAGCGAATTTGATACATCGAAGGGTCAATAATAAATAATGCGGACAATCTCTTCCAGGGATCATCAATCACGAAATGCTTATAGGAGCATTATTCTTCGAAAAAGGGATTGGTGCATCAAAGTTTTATTCAAGTTGTCAAATTCCGTGCCTGAAAGTCGCCCGGCATTGGCAGTGCCTGGACAACTACAGTCGCAGCAAGCTGCTGGCCGAGCAGTTGGTGCTGGGCGGCAACGGGCGAAGCTTGCCTAATGGCCGCCTTTTACGCACCGCAGCCTTGCGCTTCCCCGGCGTCTACGGCGTCGGCGATCGCCTGCATGGACCGCGCATTGCTGTTTTCATGCTCCTGGGGCTTTGGTGAGCAAAAGGGGGAAGGGAGTGTTTGGGCAGGGTTATGCTCGGAGCGGCCTCCTGGTGGCCAGCTATGGGCAGGCCCTCGTCAACTGGGCCCACGGCGACAACGCTGCGCAGGCTTTTCGCCTGGCTGCCAGCGCACTGCTGGCCCCAGAGCGGGTGGGGCTTGGAATTTTTTGGCATTTTTGGGAAGACTAAATAATTAATGAGGACATGGCAATGATGATATGTGGCCGATTCCGTGGGGTTAAAGTTTGTATTTAAGAATTTTCTTATGATTGTAAATTTTTGGGCAAATTCGGCACAATTCTCATCGATGAGAAAAAGAGCGTCATATTTTGATTTCATTTATTTCTGCTCAAAATGTGAAAGGCTGAGCAGGAGTGCTTAGCAGCAGGCCAGTCCTACTTCATCAACGACGGCACGGAAATCAATGCATTTGAGGCCATTCGCTCGCTCATTGAGGTTCCTCCACTCTTTCTCTCTCAACAGCATCAAATACTGAAGCGATTCCTGGCATTTAGGTCTACGGAACGTTTCCCAGCTACAACATCTCCTTCCCTGTCATGCACTTGATAGCCAGGCTGTTGCAGGTTGGATATCTAGATGCCAGTGCAAAATGATCATAATTGAAAGAATCTTTGATGTTCTTTTTGAAATAATTTTTTCATATTTTTGGCTTATTTCTAGAAGCTAGAAGCCATGGTGCTGCCATTGCTGGACCGTTGGCACGGCTATCGTTTAGAGTCGCCGGGTCTGGCGCCCTCTGAAGTCTGTCAGATGGGTTCGCAGCTGGAGTGTTCAGAAGGAGTCTAGCAAAGATCCCTGCTTTTATCAGGCATCACGCACACTTACAGCATCGCCAAGGCTGCCAGAGACATTGGCTACGCGCCCAGGGCACCCAACGACTTCCACACTGTGGCCGCCCACTTTAGGCAGCATTCTTTCGGCAGCAGCCAAATGAGTCGGAAAATCTCCTCCATGCCAGGATGGTGAAAGAAAAAGAGGCAGAAACTGGCCAGCTGGATAGACAGATGTGCCTTTCCAGCCCACAGCTGCAGGTTTGATTTTCCGTTTGTTATTGTTAGTTTGTTTGAAATTTTCTCTATGATGCAGAAATGTTTGAGGCACTGACAATATCGATGGCGTTGCTGGCGGCAGTGTTTCTGCTGCCTCTCCTTATCTTATTGGCGCTTTACTTAAGTTGGTGATAAAAGGGCTGGATTTAAGCTAACAAATAATTGCTCGAAAAGTCTGACGTATATTATCACATTGTATATTGTGAATGGGCAATCGAGGTTTTGCATGACTGTGTGTCACGAGCTTGAGCTCCTTGGGTATTGGTTGAAACCATAGGAAATATACCGGGGGGCACTAAGTCTTCGTCTTTTTTAAATTGCATGCTGCAAATGGGTCTGAAATTAGATCTAATGCCATGCACCTTATATCTGTCTATATACGATATATACAGATTTATACAGGCGGATAATGATGTCAGGAAAATGTGAGCCCAGCCAGAGCCAAGTAAGTGCAGAGCAGAGTGGAGAGTCAATCAGAGAGCTCGCTGCTGGCCTCCGTGAGCTCTTTGCGGAGGCCGCGCTTCTTCCAGATCTGCCGCGGCTCCGCCAGCTTGCCCAGCACCAGTCGCATCGTCGCCTGCCCTTCCGCCCCCTCCAACTCCCCATCTACTCTAGAGCGATTATGAGGGCGTATACCATTAGCCTCATCTCCGCCTTCCAGGCGTCCATTCGCCTGGCGTAGTCCGCCTGCACCTTCTCTATCTCTGCCTGCAAAGACTGGAGGGCTTGAGGTGAGGTGTACAGGGGTGTGAGGTTTGGGCGGACCGTGTACCTGTATGCTGGCTCGCTCGGCCTCCGTGTAGGGCTCCCGGGTGCAGGGGTTGAGGGGCAAGGCCAGCTGTTCGCGAAGCCTTACAACTCCCCTTTTGTTCTTGGAGAGAAAGAAAGAAAAATGTCAATTTCGCAGTAGCATTCGCTTCCTAAAAGGCATTAGTTTATCGCAGATCCAGCTATGGATGGCTTGAGCTTGAACAGCTTTATGAGGCCGATGCAGGAGAGGTGTGGGAGAGTAGACCTGCGGACTTGCCAGTTGACGCGTTTGGGGCAGTTGTGGAGTTCTTTGAGCTTGCGGCGGGAGTGATGTGATTTGGAAACATGGCCCTTGGGCTGTCGGGAGTGCCAGTCTCTCACCTGTCGCCCATAGCGCTCCGCATCCAGCAGCGCCAAGCTCTCCAGGTACTGCATTCCGCTCCTTTCTACTCCATTCAATTATGTTCCTAGGAGATAGCTGCTAGGACTGTGAAATTGGAATGAATTTCATACTAGGTTAAGCGGAAATTTCTCCAGCAAACGTGACTAACAAAATATTGCAAATTTTGAATGCGCAAAGGGGGTAGAACCTCTTTTGAGGTTTCGTTGGCAGCCTGAAAGGTGCTGGGGGCATCTTCCAAGGGGAGCTGGTTGGCAGAGGAGCAGGGAGCGAGTTTCCGCTGATGACTCATGTGAATGCTGTACCTCAAGACAAGCGAAGGCAGTAAGAGAACGTCCACGAATACCAGCCACAAGCTTCTTTCTGATTATGCTGCTTTTAATTTGAGCAGCAGTATTCTGAAGGCTTTCCTTATATGGGAGGAGATGAAGAGGGGTACCACTGCCAGGCTCGGAGTCGACGCCTAGGCCTTAGCTGTTCGTACTCCTCTGGGGCCTTGAGCTCCAGCTCCAGCTCCAAGGGCGTTTTGGCCTCCGTTAGCGAGGAGCGTGAAGCCTGCACCCCCATCATGGATACTATATTGACCGATTATATCTAAGCTCAATATACAGTATATGCCGCCATTCTGGCAAAACTGCGTTAGCAGGTAAACCGATCTAGGAAAAGTTTCAGAAATAGGCTGTATTTTATTTAATTTGATCTGGCTGGATTCTTATAATATCTCCTTTTTTAAAAAAGGCAAGCTGCTGGCAACCTTGAAGATCCGCTTCTGTATGAGCTCGTAGGCGGCCAGATCACGTTCTGCCTTCTGGCGAATCTGGGCTGGGCTCAGACCCTCCAGACCGACTGCGCCCCAGTCAGTCGGCAGCTGAGTCCTAGCTTCCTTCAATCACGTCCTACTATTCTTCGCATTGGGGCAAGGCCAGGGATCAAAAGGCTATTTGGAAGGCGGGAAAGACAACAGCTTGAGGAATTGGAGCTTTCGATTATGATGTAGAATGAACCGCTGTTTTTGATTGCTGAGATGGCTGCTGGGACGTGGACACGTGGTCGTAATTGTGAAGGCTGTTGCTGGCGAAGTTTCGTGCTTCGCTGCATTGCCTGAAAGCAAGGGCGCTGATTCAGAACGGTGAGGGCCTTGAAAACTTTTAATGCCTGATACAATGATTTTGCACGAAATTTATGCATGGACGGGAAGAGTAAATGGCTAACGAAGATATTTCCAGTCGAAGTAGCTGGCCAATTATTTTCTGCATGCAAGGAACAGCCGGACAATTGCTGGCACTGAAGGCCTTGTGTGCGTCTTTCATCCTTTCTACGTACTTGCCTGTTGCCTGCGCATTTTGAGGCATTTTTGGCGCGCCTGGATGCTGAGTGCGAACTCAAAAATATGACAATTGTGTTGAGAAGACATGCTTTTTATTTCATTTTGTACAAAATTCGTTTGAGACAAGTATAATGCGCGAAGCACATATCGACCGCTTCTGCCATATTTATTATATCTGGTAAGATCGGCAAGCCAAATTTGGGTCTCATTTGTCCAAAAATTGAAATTGCCCCTAGTAAAAAGTCAAAGAAATACAATTACTGCTAGGGAATCTGCTACTAAGGCAGTTGCATTTTGTTTTTGGCGCGCAGTTTAGTGTCTCTTTCCATGCGCGCCCAAAATCAAAATGCAGTTGACGCAGCAGATTCCACTAGTAGTAATTGCATTTCTTCGACTTTTACTCGGGGCAATTTCAATTTTTAAACAAAAGATACCCACATTTGGCTTGCCGATTTTACAATATATTTCTTCCTCTTTTTATATATAAAAAGCAAAAGGTTTTGTAATGAGGAGGATTCACACCCAGCCCTCGATAGCTCAGCTCAGTCAAACAAACGCTAGACCACACATCCGCATGCTTTGTTTATCTAATTGAGCTTTACTGGCCTGGCCTACATTAGTCATTTATTCATTGAATAGATGCAGAGATGAGAAGAAGGAGTTCGGAAAAATGGTTTTCAGTGCTTTTATCTAGTGTTCTGCCATTTTTGGGCGATTTCTCTCGTGTTTTTGTCAATTGGATGACGCTATTTCCAATGCAAAAAGAATTAGAAAGATTAAAGATTCCTGCAACGAGCAAGAGCCTTATCAGAATTTAGATCTAGCAATAACCTCTAAAAAGGCCACCCCTGTCGAAAAGAGGGACTGGGCGCTGACGGTTCGCCTTGCTCCCTCGCTTCAGCCCAATAAACAGACAAAAAGTTAGTCATGTGTATATACGCCAAATAATACAAGCCTACAGATCAGAATTTCGACGTATTTCCAAAAGTCGAATGAGTCGATAAATCCCCCATGCCAGGATGACAAAAGAAAAGGAGGCAGAAACTGGCCAACTAAATGGACATATGTCTCGAAAATTCGGAAAGTGCCAACCAATGAAACATCTATTCTAATTCCAATAACAATTCACTGCCAAGTACCACAAAATTTTTTACCTCTATCCATCTCAATTCGTCTCGGATTTCCCATTTTGCGCCGTCTATGCCGAACCAGCCAGGCCTATTATAACAATGGCAACCTGAAACCAACTCCAGACAGTCGTATTCAAGTTCATTCCCGACATTTTCAGTCCCATTTCATCAAAATGCGGCTCATCTTGGCCCTGCTATTTACAAGTCTCTTTGGCGCTGTCCTAGGACAGGAGGTGGACTGCAAGACGCAGATTCTGCGATTGGGCAGTGAAGGGGAGTGTGTGGGGCAAATTCGTGCCTTCCTAGGCCTGGCTCCATCCAACAGTTCCTACGATGAAGAAGTGGAGGTGCTCAATTTCTTCCGCTTCTTTTCGCTTGAAAAATAGCTAAACTAGAAATTATCCGAAGCAAATGCTCAGGCAATGAATTACTTCTACGAATTGTGCCAAGATAGGTTAGGCCAGTGAACTCAGCTAAGTTTAGACGCTTTGCAGTGTGAATGAAAGATGTGAATGAAAGATGGATGTTGCAGACTGCGGTGAAAAAGTTCCAGGAGATGAACGGTCTGCTGCCCAATGGGTTGGTGGACGAAGGGTTTTGGTGGGTGGCGGATGCCGTGGGACAGGCCAGAAACGGTTCACATCCTTCTTTCTTTACATTCTTTCTCGGCCGTTTATCGAGATGCCTTTTTTTGTAGCAAAGGGCTAATCTTTTGAAACATCAGAAATATTTTGGGACTATCATAAGCGTGTGCTTGTCATAGCTCAAGGTTTGACGAGCGTGATTGCATCGAATTTCTAGATATTACCATCTAAATTTCAAATTTTTGTTACCCAATGAAAATATTCAAGGTGGGCGCATATAGTTCTCCAAAGTCTGGAAAAGCAAGTCATCGAACATAATTTTTTCGCGTTTTAAGTTGCTCAACGATGGCGCAAAACTAAGATTTTACGGCGTAACATAATTTTGTCATTAGACGCCGTTCATGCGTCTGTTGATTTGCTCAAACTCTATTTTAGGCAGCCAGATACCGTATGAAAGCCCAATAAATGTGGTAGAGGGATCTCGTGTAGATATTTGGGCCAGAACCTACAAGCAGTTTTGGTACCACAGATTCGAGATCAATTTCTTCTTTGGTAAAGGACACATCGGCCTTCAGATCAGTGTCCTGTTTGTGGTCAGTGTTTTGAATTGAGCCAAAAAAACTGCTGTTAATCGCTTATTCAGTTCATTCGCCATATTTCGCCATAAGGCTTAAATTTCGCAGATTGTTCATAACCCTCTGCGATTACACAGTATGAATGATTGCAAGAAAATTTTTCAATCGTTGCGCTAGTTTTTTGCAGCAACTTTATGCTTCCTCTCACTATCCCACAACAAAATTTCTACACAGACGAATAAGGCGAACCAGACGAAGAATGACACGATGATCCTCACACGCCGTTTCAACGGAGTATGGACCACGTACTACAACATTTCGAACGCAGAAGAGTTTCCGCTGCGGGAGGGCGCCGAGTTTCACGCCAGCTTCCGATTTGCCGCGGATGCCATCCACGTTTACTAAGCCTGCTCACTCAGCTCTCCTTTTCTCACTTTCTCCCCTGCCCTCCTCATTTCAGGTCTATTTTGATGACAAGCTGTTGGGCGAAATCCCGCACATTGGGAGGAATATCAAGAAATACTACTCCCTCTACATCAAGGGCAGCCTTTACCTGGAGAGTGTGGCGGTCATCGGTTAGTGGGCAAATGCACATATCTGTCAGTGATCAGAGAATCGAAAGAGGGCGTCGGGAAAGTTACCAGGTTTCAGCCCATCACAGATAAAAGACTTTGTATTCGGTTATCCAGGTGATTGTTAACTAGTAAGTTTGAAATAACATTCCTGCATTGATACCAACAAGATAGCTGCACGCGTTGGACTCCAATTCGCTCAACATTGGTTCCATAAAGATAATTTGCAGATAAGGAGCTTCCTGCAACAAGCCCTCCAGATGGTATTATTAAAGCGCTTTAGAATTGCTAAAATTTTCTATTTTAAATCATCATACTCGATGAAACAATTGAAAAATATGCAAGCGAAATGCGAGAAGAAAAAAGATGAGACATGCACTGAAGGAGTGGACAGCTGTGTGTTGGGAGACAACTGTTACCAGCAAGGCAAATGTCAGACCGGCAACGATGTGGTGCCCTATTTAGGCGAGAAGGCCGAAACTATTACTGGACTTCTTTGCAAAGTAATCTCGCCGCTCACTCTTCAACCTCATTAACTCTTCAATTTCCCCACTCTTCAGTTTTAGCTAGTTAAACCGACGCATGTCCACGTCACTAGATAAAAATTTGAAAAATCTTCAAAAAATTTAAAACTTTTTATGCATAATAGCCTATTCCCGCCGCTGAAATATTATGGCACACTGAGTGGATAAGGGCAGGATCAATCGCCTTTTCAGTGATTGGGCCGAAAATGTCATACCCCATACCATTCAGCGCAATTGAGCAGAAATACAAGTGAATTGTTTTTAGAGAGACTGTTGCAGAACTGGCTGACGCACCCCGACGTTCCGGGCTGGTCCAAGGCGCAGGCCCAGAACGGCCTCTTCGGCCAGGGCAATCATTCGCAGTGTCGCGTGGTCTTTCGCGACCAGCCTTGGTGCTGGGTCTTTGAGGACGGCAAAACATTCGACTACTGCTTCCCAGACTGCAATGCGCCCAGGCCTGAGGACTCTGGCTAGTTTGTTTTCTCAGCGCTTACCTTTATTTCTGGCAATCTAAAAACACCAACCAATAGCTACGCCTTGGCTTTCTGAAGCCCTTTTTTCTGCCCTCTCGCAATCTGCTCCTCAAAATGATTTGCATTTGCAGGCTCGACTGCGGAGAAAAAGCGTAAGTCCAGCCCTCCAGGGGGCCTTGCCAGTGACAGCAGAAAAATGCCCTGCAGTGACCTGTGAGCATAACATAAGCGAGGCGTACCACCAGATGGTCTACCTGGCCAAGCACGCCCTGTGGAACGAGGAGCTGCTGAAGGAGCTGATCATGGTACAGACGCAGAAGTCCATTGCCTGCTGGAACCCCGGCCAGTACCTGCTGGAGTATGAGCCGCTGCCCAAACTTTATCAGGTCTGTCTTAAGTTGTGTATACCGGGGGTACCGAAGTCTTCGCGGAAACTTTTTCATATTTTACTCAAGAATGGGTGCATATATTTTGACCAAACTTGGCCACAATTTAGTCCTAGATATCCTCTATGATGTCCTAAAACGGCAAGTAATTAAAATCATTATTAACTCTGTGGCAGTCGAAATTGTAAAATCACTCCATTTCTGAAATTCCAAACCCTATGTTTAAACATACAAAGTGCCTCAATTTTTCAATGAAGCGCTGAGAGCTCAATAATTAATATTTTGTCACAAGATTATAGGGGTACCTGCTGGAGTATGAGCCGCTGCCCAAACTTTATCAGGTCTGTCTTAAGTTGTGTATACCGGGGGTACCGAAGTCTTCGCGGAAACTTTTTCATATTTTACTCAAGAATGGGTGCATATATTTTGACCAAACTTGGCCACAATTTAGTCCTAGATATCCTCTATGATGTCCTAAAACGGCAAGTAATTAAAATCATTATTAACTCTGTGGCAGTCGAAATTGTAAAATCACTCCATTTCTGAAATTCCAAACCCTATGTTTAATCATACAAAGTGCCTCAATTTTTCAATGAAGCGCTGAGAGCTCAATAATTAATATTTTGTCACAAGATTATAGGGGTACAACGTCCACTATTGGGGGTACCTCTGTACCAGTTTTTATCGTTCTACAATAAACCTGTGCAGAGTTAATGGATAGTATGTTAACAAGGTATTCTCGGCTGTTGCCAAGAGATGCACGGCCTTACTTCAGGATTCCACCCAGATGAACCTACATGCCACAATTCAGCAGATTTCAATGAAAAACCATGAATTTATCAATATTTAAATTTTTGAAACATCAAAATTTTAGGTTATTGATTATAAATCAAGAAATAATAAAAATTTTCAAAATTCCTTATAGTAGCTTCAAGGTACCACAACGACAGGGGTATATGCCAAAACTTAACTGATTTTATTGAAAAACCATGGTTTTATGCATGTTCAAATTTTTGAAACATCGCGAATTTGGTTTTTGGCTATAAATCAAGAAATAATAAATATTTCAAAAATTCCTTTTGCCAGCTTTGAAATGTTGTTTAGACGGACGTATCTGCCAAAAATCAGCTAATTCCATTGAAAAACCAGTGATTTAGGATTTTTCGTATTTTGAAACATCAAAAAATTGAGTTTTGGGCGAAAATCAAAAAATTACGCCAAGCACCAAAAATGGTCCCGAGGCACCGCCTAGGCGGACCTTCATGCAAAAAATCAGCCAATTTCGTTGAAAAACCGCGGAGTACGGGCATGCCACACACATATCTTATTATATACGGGTGAAGCCATTTTGGGGATGGCCTTGGCGCCGTATGGTTTCTAATCAAATCGTGGCACATGATAGCTTTTTGGATAGATCTCAGTGAGTTCTTTAACATATGTAGGGAAGTCCTCGCCATTTTTCCATTGAAAAAAATTGTGATTGAAAACGTTCTCAATTTTGGTCATTTTTCACTTTGAAACTTGCTTGCTCATCCAATTTTTGACTTTTCTTGTCGGACTTTTTTTTCAATTCAAGGCAAAACAATTTTGTTCAAGTCCATTAATTTACTTTTTCACTTTTTTGAAATTAAAATATTCAAAAATGCCAATGAGTAAAGTCAATTTTCACGATTTTGGCCCTACTCAGTGAGCTGATGCTACAAGGAATTGATTAGTAAGAATATGCAGATGCTCAATTCCAGAGGTCACTTTGACTGTATGCGATGGTAACAGTCATTGATCTTTTTAACTTGCATTTCTGATCAGTGGATATTCCAATCTTCCCAAACTGGTTGAATTTAACATTTTGACTTTTGCTGAGGTATAAAATTAATTTCTTTACATCAAATACTAACTGATGTCTGCTATCAACAGACTCGATTCATTGCTTTTGATAGAAGAAATAAAAAGAAACTGAAGATTTCATATGATGCAAAAAAAAAGAAGTGTGGCCGCGCGAAGCGCGGCCACTGACCCATATTACTAGTATATATATATATGCGGACAGACGGACGCAAAAATGAGGTAACTGCTTAAGCTGGCCTTGGCCGCCCGCCGCTTCGGGCAGGGCGCCAGAGCTCCTCCGGCCTCCGGGCACGGGTGCTACGGCCCCTACGCTTCGCCTAGCATGCTTCGCATGCTAGGCTACGCTCCGGGGCCTCCGCACCCATGCCCTCCGGCCTCCGGAGCTCTGACTGCCCTGCCCTCCGCGGCAGGCGGCCTGCGGCCGCGCAAAAACCGCGAAGACTTCGTTCCCCCCCGGTATTTAAAAGAAACTGAAGAGTTCTAAGCAGGAGCTCTGAGGTGCAACTGGGAACTGGATTTTGAGGTGTTTATGAATGATCAGTTTGGTTATAGCTAAAAGCCGGTTGTGAGAGTGACCTGATGGGCTTGGAGCCAGATCCGGATACTGGCCGTTCTTGGTTCAATCTCTACATCGCCGAGGTTCAATAACCATTTTCCTATTGCTTTCAAATCCTCACCATTTTGAGCAATTTAACCATAGAATTCGGTTCAAAATTTTAGGTTTGCTGATTGTTGATTTTGTGACTAAATTTATGTTTGCCTTGACTAAAGTAAACCAAATTCTGTCGAAAATTTATGTTCATAAGGTTAATGCTTTTTGAGCAAATATTTCTAGAACCTTTCTAGGACTTCTTAGGACCATTTCAAAATTTATAAAAATAAGACTTTACATGGTCAATTGACACAATTTTACTGCCTTAGGCGCCACGACCGGAAAACATTACTATCTGTGGAGACAAATATCCCTTCCTCCTCGATGGCCCTGCATATCTTGATTAGAACATTCTCTGATAGTCTTCTGATTGCATTTGGATCAAAGTGAATTCAACAATTTCAAATGGCCAATAAATTCAGACTTAGCGGAGCAAGTTTTACACAAAGGAACATACGGTGAGATTAAGTAGAGAGTCTGCAAACTAATTATTTTATTTCTAATAGTAGCTTTCAGCCGCATTTAGTAACTTCAAAAGGGCTTCAATATTGTGCGTCAGTCTCAACCGGTTTGACTCTCTAAACTTCCGATATTGCCTCAATATGCTCCAAAGGTATGCAATGCAAAATAATGTTGTTACACACATGCCAGAGCTGTGAGATTCCACACAACATTTCTGCTGCCAGGATTAATCGAATAGTGCACTGGGGTAGCCTGGAATGAGATGGTACCTCTTTTAAGAACACCTCCTGCTTCAAGGATTATCCTGTGTCTACCTGCCTCTCACCCTACTAATCCATGCCCAATCAAGCTTTTGGCCAGTCTCTATGTTTATGTCTGTGTCTGTGTCTGTCTGTAGCTCACTGTTGTACGGGGGCAGCCCTATGAACACCTTCTGCTTCAACGATTAAGTAGTGGCCTAAAGCATACAATCCCTCTTTTTCAGTCATGCGCCTCAAGTTGGGCTGAGGATGTGGCAGTCCCGAGTACGTTTCACTCCACCTTCCCATGTCTAGACGAGTTATCGTGGCAAGGTTGGGGCAGTCCCGCGTGCCCGCCTCCTCCCTAATCTCCCAGTGACGACGATAATGGGTATAAAAGACAGCCGAGAAAGTCTCCACTCTATCAGTTCCAGCTTGCCAGTCTTCGCAGCGCCATGCTTCAGCTTCTCTTGCTGCTTCTAGTAGGCCTTCGCTTCATCTGCATCTACACCTTCCTCCATTTCCCCGTCACCTTCTCCTTCCCACTTTGCCCACTCTTCAGGCCCAAGGGTCGATGGGACAAGAGGGCTGCATTGTCTACGACTACCCCGGCTCCAGATTAGTCGGGGAGAATGCCATCGGGGAGTTCGGCCTGAATCTGGAGGGGAACCGGTGCTTGGAGTCCCTGGAGGTGGAGGCGGAGGCTGGGGCCTTCGTCGAAGTCGGCGCCTCCATTGCCCCCGCCGACTATGATCCTACTCTGCTGGATAGCCCACAGCTGGTTACGCCTTCTTCACTCCAAGGAATGACCCTAAAGGGGACATTATGCATTCAGACAGTGGATACAACACAGCCCCTACTGCTAACACGACTTTCCATTCCATGGGAAAATCAGTTGATCTTTAAAATGACTGACCCCACGGGCACACCACTCCTCTCCGCTGGTTATTTTGCTGTTTTTGTTTACTTACCTTAAAAATTATCTTATTTCCTCACACAACTCTTTTGCTTACATTATTAGCTAAGGGTCACATCCATCGATGTATGAAGAAAGATGGCTGGGGGTGGGGTTGGGAGTCTGTACATTTTGGGCAGAGGGGAAGACTTGCCTTGCCCCCTCTGAAGAAACCCCCTGAATTTCAATGACGAGTGAACGCTGTGAGGCTTTGGATGTGGTATTTGGTATGCTGAGGATGTGACCGATTCCATACCCATTCCCCAATTTCCACATTTTTGCGCGGCCGCAGGCCGCCTGCCGCGGAGGGCAGGGCAGCCAGAGCTCCGGAGGCCGGAGGGCATGGGCGCGGAGGCCCCGGAGCGTAGCCTAGCATGCGAAGCATGCTAGGCGAAGCGTAGGGGCCGTAGCGCTCGTGCCCGGAGGCCGGAGGAGCTCTGGCGCCCTGCACGGAGCGGCGGGCGGCCAAGGCCCGCTTATACAGTTACCCCATTTTTCGTCCGTCTGTCCGCATATATATATATATATATATATATATATATATATGTGTGGTACCGCAGCCCGTACTCCTCAGTTTTTCAATGAAATTGGCTAAAATTTTGCATGGAGGTCCGTCTAGGTGGTGGCTCGGGACGTTTTTGTGCGCTTGGCGCAATTTTGATTTGTTCCAGATTTACGATCAAAAAACCTCGAAAATGGAGAGCTTGAAATTCGAAAATATTTCGAAAAATTAAATTTTACTTGAATTAATTATTGATTTTTATTTAGATTGTTGTTATCATTTAAAAGCCTCAGAAACCCAAAACAGGCCAATATCAATTTGTTACTGATTGAGTTTGAGTCATTTAAATTTTTCTTGAGTTCCTTATTGTTCATTTCATTGCTTAACAAGGTAAAAAAGGCCGCGCATCTATTGGCTATAGCCGATATTTCCTTGTTCATCTAATTTTCCATATTTTTTGCCATATTTTCATACCACTTTCAGTTTCCGTCTGATTTCTCAAAAATTTTGTTTAAAAATTATCAAACTAACTACATGGGGTTACGTATTGGACATTTCCGCTTTGAATGGTACTAAATCGTTTTCACTTTTGGGGCTGTCGACGCAAGTTATCTGAAAAGAATCAAAATTAAGCCATTTTTGGTCGAATTAAAAAATTTTCATACTCATCCCCCGGGAATGAAAAATTTTGGCACTCATTCCCTGGGAATGAAAAATTTTTCACTCATTTTCCGGGTATGAAAAATTTTTGGAACTCATTCCCCGGGAATGAAAATTTTTTGGCACTCATCCCACAGGAATGAAAAATTGTTGGCACTCATCCAACGGGAATGAAAACTTTTTGGAACTCAGACCCAGGGAATGAAAATTTTTTGGCACTCATTCCCCGGGAATGAAACATTTTTGGCACTCATTCCCGGGTTTTTCAGGGTAAATTGGCCCCTGGAGACCCAAAATGATGCAAAAACTGCATATCCAAGGTACAATGAGTTGCTAGGATGAGGTAGAGTGGATATCATTCATGTTTAGATTTATACAACATATTGGGCTTGCGCGAGCGGAGCGTTAGCGGAGCGGTAGCGCCAAGCCCCTCTTATCGAGCAACACAACCAATTGCAGCTTTCCCAAAGTTTGGCAGGCTGTAGCTCGTCACACAGACGTCGGAGAGCGCTGCAAATAGGCTCAATCGACGCGCTGTGGTCGAATTGTGGGGGGTCCTCTTTGGACAAAAATTTTTTAGTGCGTTATTAAAAAAGTTATTTCAAAAAAACTTTTTAAAAAAAATGTCCGGTGTCCGGGCGCACACCGACCGACCAACCGACCGACCGTCCGACCGTCCGACCGTCCGTCCAGCAAGTGTTGCAGACACTTGGGCAACATCTGGGGTGTGGATCTCAACGGTTCTAGGGTAAATCGATGCCGCTGAGTGTCATGGCACCCCTAGTTTCTGCATTTTCCGCGTTTTTTAGGTCGAAACATCAACTTTTTGGGTAAAAATTCAGTTTTTTGGGGTTTTTTTTGCATGTTTTTCAATTCCAGCTCTATTTTTATGCTTTTTACAGGGTTTTTTTGCCAAAATAACAGCGCCATATAGGTAATTTTGAACGTAGATTACGATGGTGGCACCCGTTTGCTTCTACCTGGTCTGCGTGGTCTTCCACCAGGCCGTGGTGAATAAGCAGGTCATCATCAACTTCATCTTGAGGCATTGTAAATAGTTTTTGGTCTAAAAAAACAGCACCATATAGGTAACTTTGCGCGTAGAATACGATTGTGGCACCAGTTTTCGGTTGTAGGACAGAAGTGCCCAGGCGAAAAGTGCCCCGGCGAAAAGTGCCCAGGCGAAAAGTGCCCAGGCGAAAAGTGCCCACGGCGAAAAGTGCCCAAGGCGAAAAGTGCCCACGGCGAAAAGTGCCCAGGCGAAAAGTGCCCATGAATGAAAATATCTAGGGACTCATTGTTTCTTCACATTTTTGCTTGAAATTCTGCAAGAAATTGAAATTACATGAAATAAATTGCATATACTACACCTTTGGGACCTGCCGAAGCCTGAAATCCATGTAATTTTGTAGAAATTTTGCACTAGTTTCAACTATATCTGCCATTGTTTGCTGTTGGGGCCTAATATTGGTGGTTTACACAAATCTTGGCTTGTAGTTCTGCAGGAAAGCGAAATTGTAAGAACTTATTTAGCATATTCTGCACCATTAAGACCTGCCATTCAACAGGACCAGTACCTGATTATCTGTCATTTTGAAGGCATGTTACTAAGAAAAGTAAGTGGAATATTCAAACCAAATGCTTTTTGTACTGTAAAATATACATAATTAATGTCATTCATGGGCACTTTTCGCCTGGGCACTTTTTGCCGTGGGCACTTTTCGCCTTGGGCACTTTTTGCCGTGGGCACTTTTTGCCTGGGCACTTTTCGCCTGGGCACTTTTCGCCGGGGCACTTTTCGCCTGGGCACTTCTGTCCGTAACCCCCAGTTTTCTTCTATCTGGTCTTCATGGGCTTCCACCACGCCGTGGTAAACAAGCAGGTCATCACCAATTTCGTCTTGAGGCATTCTAAAGGGTTTTTGTGCCTACAAAAAGCATCATATAGGTAATTTTGGACGTAGATTATGATCCTGGCAGCCCTTTGCTTCTAGCTGGTCTCCATGGGCTTGCACTAGGCCGTGGTGAACAAGCAGCCCATCATCAACTTCATCTGGAGGCATATTAAAGGGTTTTTGACCCTACAATTAGCATCATATAGGTAATTTGGGATATAGATTATGGTATGTTTTTCATGGGCTTCCACCAGGCCGTGGTGAACAAGCAGCTGATCACCAACCCCATCTTCGTCTCCATGCATAGGGGCCTTGCCCCTGTATGAAGTGGATGAAATTATTATATAGTGGGTTATACTAACCCAAAAAGTATCTCTTATCTATATTTTACCTGCGATTGAAGTAGGGGAAATTTTTTATTTAGCTTAATTTGAATTCTACTTGCAACTGAAGTGGATGAAATTTTTTCTTAGCAAGAAAATAAGTTTTATTACTTAGAGTGTGAACTTTGTGCATTGTAAAATTATCGTCAGTCCAATGTAAAACTTGATTAATTAATGATAAGAGAGCACCTTACTTTAATGGCAATCGATTTGGTAAAAATTTAGTTGGCTCCCAAATTTTTTGCAGAATTTATCCATTAGTTGAAATATAATTTTTCTCAAGTTCAAAATTTGTACATAGAATTAGACCAAGGCATATTTTTATAACCAATTGCAATTAATTGCAATGGAGATAGGTAGCAGAGACAGTTAAAATTTTTTTGCTATGCATACTTTTTTATACATTTTACTTTTTTCAGGAGCTCAGATTTTATTTATATATTAGTATTTTGGCCAGGTGCTCTCTTATCATTAATTAATCAAGTTTTACATTGGACTGACGATAATTTTACAGTGCACAAAGTTCATACTCTAAGTAATAAAACTTATTTTCTTGCTAAGAAAAAATTTCATCCACTTCAGTTGCAAGTAGAATTCAAATTAAGCTAAATAAAAAATTTCCCCTACTTCAATCGCAGGTAAAATATAGATAAGAGATACTTTTTGGGTTAGTATAACCCACTATATAATAATACTATCCAGACTAAATGGTTAAACCCTTAACTATGCACTCAGTGAAAATTAAGACTAGGATAAACTAAGGAATAAACTAAGGAATTCGATAAACTAAGGAATTCGAAATTTGAGGTATAGGTATGAAAAATGAAAATTTAGGAAATTTTGTTTCCACTCATATGTTGAGTTTTTTCAGGGTAAATTGGCCCCTGGAGACTCAAAATGATGCAAAATGATGATGCAGTCAGAGCTCCAGAGGCCGAGGGCATGGGTGCGGAGGCCCCGAAGCGTAGCCTAGCATGCAAAGATTTACCCTGAAAAAACTCAACGTATGAGTGGAAACAAAATTTCCTAAAATTTCATTTTTCATACCCATATCTCACATTTCGAATGCCTAATTTTTTCGAATTTTAATTGAAAATTGGCCAAGCAAAGTTCAGTTCCACACTCACTGCATCGGTAGCTTTTGATTGATACACATAGTGTGGGTTTCGGACAAGAATTGGAAAAGTCAATTTCTTATTGTCCAAGTCTTAATTTTCACTTAGTACGTAGTTAAGGGTCAGACCATTTAGTCTGGATCGTAAACGTGGCATAAATTTGAACATGAATGATATCCACTCTACCTCATCCTAGCAACCCATTGTAACATGGATATGCAGTTTTTGCATCATTTTGGGTCTCCAGGGGCCAATTTACCCTGAAAAAACTCAACGTATGAGTGGAAACAAAATTTCCTAAAATTTCATTTTTCATACCCATACCTCACATTTCGAAAGCCTATTTTTTTCAAATTTTAATTGAAAATTGGCCAAGCAAAGTTCAGTTCCGCACTCACTGCGTTGGTAGTTTTCGATTGATACCCAGATTGTGAGTTTTGGACAAGAATTGGAAAAGTCGATTTCTTATTGTCCAAGTCTTAATTTTCACTAAGTACGTAGTTAAGGGTCAGACCATTTGGTCTGGATCGTAAACGTGGCATAAATCTAAACATGAATGATATCCACTCTACCTCATCCTAGCAACCCATTGTAACCTGGATATGCAGTTTTTGCATCATTTTTGGTCTCCAGGGGCCAATTTACCCTAAAAAAACCCAGGAATGAGTGCCAAAAATTTTTCATTCCCGGGGGATGAGTTCCAAAAATTTTTCATACCCGGAAAATGAGTATGAAAAATTTTTCATTCCTAGGGAATGAGTGCCAAAAATTTTTCATTCCCGTGGGATGAGTGCCAAAAATTTTTCATTCCCGGGGGTGAGTTCCAAAAATTTTTCATACCCGGAAAATGAGTATGCAAAATTTTCATTCCCAGGGAATGAGTGCCAAAAATTTTTCATTCCCGTGGGATGAGTGCCAAAAATTTTTCATTCCCAGGGAATGAGTGCCAAAAATTTTTCATTCGCGGGGGATGAGTACCAAAAATTGAGTATGAAAAATTTTTCATTCCACCGAAAAATGGCCTAATTTTGATTCATTTATAAAACTTGCGTCGACGGCCCCAAAAATAAAAACGATTTTGAATGAGTAGTACCATTCGAAGCGGAAATTTCCAATATGTAACCCCATGTTGTTAGTTTGATAATTGCCAAGTAGCTTATACCAATCAGTCAATGTTTGTTGCTACTTACTGTTACTTGCAGCATGGATACATGAGCCTTTAAGCTATTATAACATGTTAAATCATCTCTCCATGCTTGCAGGCCTGGGGAACCCGCTGCCAACTCTGAAGTATGTGCGCATGCGAATGTGTGAGCAATGCGTAAAACTTTTTTGCCAGATTTTGAGCCCATGCTAACATTGCCTTTTTTGCAGTCTTCAACCCCCCCTATCTGTGCCAAGGCCTTCTTCAATAACCCAGGCAGCCCCCAATTGGTTACTCATTACCAGCTAGCAAAAACCCATTGCTTCCAAAAATTCTGATTAATTTGCCATTCAAAATTTTGAAAAAGGTCCTTCAGCTGGCAAACGATCGCATTCTTGAGGTGGACTTTGAGCAACTGGGACCTCTGGTGGCGGATGAGAACAACGAAAAGGCGGACAAAATGTACTCTTGGGAGCAGCCCCTGTGCGTGAAGTCCGCCTTCTTCGACTCTTCCTCCCGCAGGAAGTGCCCATCCGCCAATCTCATCCTCAACCCCGGCTCCGGCTCTGACCCCATTCTTCTGGTTAGTTTCGTCAAACTTTTCACAGCGCAGCTATCCGCCGAAGAAGGCAACTAGTTTTCTGCAGTACTAAAAAATTTTACTTCATCACTACCGAAAGAGCAACCCTTCATTGTTGAGATTTTACATTTCTTCTTCCAATATAAGGTCTATATATCATCGCCTGCTAAGACAACAAACAATGATAAGCAGTGAAAACAATAAAATGGTTACCTATTCTGGCTGGGTAAATCCAAGCTGGCTTTTCACTAATAGTTTGAGCATGAATGAAATGTTGACAGGAAGCAAGTAGGTGTTTTGAATTGAGGAGCGGAGGGTGATGGTGCCCATTAATGCTGCTGGGGTGACAAGTCTGCGGCTGACGACCAATGGGCCCTGCAATGCAAAGGCCATTGTCATCTTCTGCGACCACTGCATCTCCCCTGCGGATATGTCCGACGCGTACGCCTGATTCCCAACCCTTCCCACCTGAATATCCTTGCTCCCCTTTTATCCACTATCCCCTTTTTTCGCTTGCTTATTTATTCACCTATTTATGCTGTTTAAAATTTCTGTCTTGAACCTGGTAACAAGGTAATATTGGCGATTGCTTGTGCAAGAAAGAACATTTCAAACACCTGGACAACTCATGATAGAACTTTTAGTGCATCATACCAACAGCAAAATGAGGCGAATGCTTTAGACACATTTCGCGAGAAGCTGGAGAATAATTGCACACAACGAAAAACTTGTTTCCGACCTATCATGACCAGTTTAAACCACTAAATCCCAAAGCTATCGCAAGCCAAATATGTGGCTGATCTTATTTTTGAGCCTGAATCTAATTTAATGAAAATTTGGAAAATGACAAAATATGGAATAAAGCTGTTTTCTTAATCAATTTTTACGATTTTACAGAAGGCATTAAACGGCACTATGCACCAAACGGACCTTGCCCTTTGACTGTTGCTCGTAGTCCTGCGGAGCAGTCGGCTTACACCTAGCGTAACACTCGGCTGGATGACAGTCATCTCTTCTCAGCAACAACTTATCAACCAAAAGATTATCATTCTGGCCTTAGTCGTCGCCCAAAAAGTTCGCTGGTCTGTTTGGCATTCCTAGGCCCTAGTTTTTGCGTTTTGTGCCTGGCTAGGGCTGAGGATCAAGCTTAAGCTTGGATAAATAGAGAATAGTGAATGCTTTGCAACCTTTAAAAAGTGGTAATTCTGCATAATCGCGGGAAGGAACCCGTGGTAGAGATACAGTGAATTAGCGGCGCTGTATCATAGCTGTGTGTGGGCTAATTTATCAAGAGTTTTCGGCTGATGTCCGCATCCTCCCATGACTTTCACCGGCTGGAGACAATTGGGGGGAGGGAGTAGAATGGAATATTTTGGGGGGGAGCGGACATCAGCAGGGCTATTTGTGCCAGGTACTTGCCGCAAATCATTCTTTTCCAAAATCACTTTAGGCTTAGGTTAGAGCGCCAAACATAGTGACGCTTAGACTTGGTCAAGGCTTAGATGGAGTGATTATAGTGATGCTGAGACAGCCTTAAAGCTGGGTATTTTGCAGCAAGTAGCTGGAGGTAGCCGGGTCCCCTAGGTAACGGGGTTGAGGGCAAGCACAGCACAGGAAGCCATGCACGCGGCCTGGGCGGCGTTGCAGAAGAGTATGGCTGGGGTTGCCATAATCCCACCGGTCGTTCCCGCAACACCACCTGTACATCCACACACTGCATTTTGTCCCTCGTTTTTTGCCACGATGCAGAGACAGCAACCACTATCAGAATGCTTAATTATTAGGAAGCGGCGGCAGCAGGCAGACTGGAAACGGCAGCCAAAGGTTGCTACACAGATTTGAAGAAGCTGCTAACCTGCAGCTGCGATGCAAGCACACCAGGCAGCGTTGCAGCCAGTCTGGCATGCTCCATAGGCGGCCATCCCCATGAGACCGCCATTGGCCATGCCTGGGAGGAGCATGATGAAAGCTAGCAGCAGAAGCATTTTCATGAGCTGTTGGATTTTGACGGTGTCAGTGCCCAATAAGCCCAAACAGGGGTGGTGGTCCACAGCTACTGTGAGTGCGTTACCTGGTCGCGTATCGATCCAAGGCGCTTGGATATAGTCCTTTTAAAAATACCATGGACCACCCAACAAGGGGGGTGTCCACAGCCGTCTGACGGGTTTTTACCTACTCGCGGAGATAGTTTTTATAGATACCAAAACGCCAAGTGCTTTTGAGGCTAATTTTTTTTGTTTTATTCCTTCCTGCTAATTCCGCAGGCTTAATTTTAACAAAACTAAAACACAAATTTACAGCTTTGCTTATTTAGAATAGCTCAAAATCAAATAAAAGTTTAATACCAAGTAGAATGGGAATAATTATTTGTTTGATGTCTATTCGGCTGATGACCAGAATCCCCCCAAGGCTTTTACCGGCCAACCAAGCCAGTTTTGGACCAACCTAGAGTTTTGCCACCCCCCCCCCCCCAAAGGTTCTGCCCCCCCCAACTTTTGCCCCCCCCCCCAAATTTTGCCTTGTATTCTTGAGGTTATCAACTATGCAGCGGGTGTGACTAAGCGCAAGATACAAACAAGGACAGTATATGAGTTTGGTGACCACTACCCCCCCCCCCAAATGCCACTTGGTGGGGGGATACTGGTCATCAATCTAGGGATTTTGGCATTTGGGGGAAATGGGGGATTTTGGGGGACATTTGGGGGATTTTGGCACCGAAATCGATGACCAGGGATCCCCCCCAAGTGCAAAAACACCAAAAATCGCCTTGAAAGCATGACCATACGTACATAGATTACTGATTTTGGGGGGGATACTTACGTGGGGGGGATACTTCACAGGTGGGGGGGGGGGGTAAAACGTTGAGGGGGGGGGGTAGAAGCCTTGGGGGGGATTCTGGTCATCAGCCGTCTATTCTTAATTGTAACATAATTGCATACCATAAAGATAAAGTTTTTTTTTCTAATTGGACACAATTGTGCAGAGAATGGGGAGAGAATAAAGCATAAAAACTGAAATCTAAGTTTTTTGTCCATTACGGGTCAGTTTTGGCTGCCTGTTGATACCCTCTATAAAATAATTTGTCGTGTTCGGTAAGTTTACTGTCACGCACTTGAATTTCAATCTCTTATTGGTTGTGAGCCACACGAATTAGCGAAAAACCGAAATGGATATGGGCAAAGTTGATGGGAGCTTTGACGCAAGTTCGGCCCAAATATCACGGCACGCGAGTCTCAGCCGTGATTAGCCAGACGCCCAGGTGATATCAGCTGCTGCTGACCTTTGGACCCAGACGGCGTCTGGTTCTAACTTTGACTCCGGCCTTTTCTTAATGGCAAGATATCCTGCTATTCCAGCTATCTATAGATACGAAGCGTTTGTGCCATTTTCTAGCTGGAAAAGTCTAGCTTCTTTTTCAGATATATCGGATGGTGATTTTCCGCAGGATTCTTCTGAATATGTTTGCTTTTCTCTGCTTTTTATCATGAGATCATTGTTGTATATGTAGTATGTTCAATGCAACGAGTTGATGGAAAAAACCATAGCAAAAGCGGGACACAATTTTGCAACATACGGCTTTGCCTCGTAACCTATCAAACCGCTCGTCTTGGAGCATGAGCAATCCTAAAAGCCTGGCACAGTACACAGCAAAGAAACGGGGTTCCTATTTCATATGGCCCGTAACAGACTGGGGGAGAAGGAGCGCTCAAAGAGTAGGATCGTCGGTCTGTTGGCGTAGGAAGTCGTCGAGGTTGCCAGCATTGTTGCAGCCGTCTGTACGACAGAGACAGCGAAAGAGGTAGCTCACACCGCTCAGGTCGTAGCGCTGCAGACCAACCTTTTTTCACTGAAGCCATCCACATGGATATTTGACGAACTCAGATGCTGCCCCAATTTCTACCTCTACCCGGAAGCATGCCACTAGATTGCCACTTTCTCCCTGCCAAATGAAGGGGAGATCTTTGAGCCCGACCTCGAAGACGCAAGCGGCGTGCAGGGTGTAGCTGGGGCTGTGGGTGGAGTTGAAGAGGTGGTCATAGACCTCCAATGCTTCGTTTGCTGCGCCCAGGGAAAAGAGTGCCACCGTGGCTTCCTCCAGCTGCAAAGGGGGCCTTAAATGTTCCTTACGAAGGAGCAGAGATGCTAGGAACAGAAACGTCATGGCCCTGAGGTGCGAAGACGCAGTAGCTGGCCTCCGGGCTCTCCACCAGCACCGGATCCTTGGCCACCTGGTAGAATTAGAGAGGATTACTACGAGCACGAATGAAGAGAATTGGCAGGCCTAACCAGTGCTCCCTTGCGAAGCTGATGCTGCGTTTCGTAGCAGGCTAGGGCCTGGGCGGTAAGGGGGAGAAGGAAGAGGCCGAACGCGGAAGTGATGAGCATGGCCGTGGCTCTACCTTCCTTGTCTGGCAAGGAAGAGGAGGAAGTAGGACGGAGGAGGAAGGACTAGTGCGGAATGAGGGGACCAGGCTCTATCACTCTCTTTCTCTCTTCCTACATTCACGCGATCAGCTTTATATCATCCCAAGTCATCCCCTTTGAGACATATGAGGAGGCTCTTTATGCCTTTGCAACATTTCATATTAGTCTCGGCTGATTTAAGCTTTAATTATTTTCTGGGGGGGGGTTCCATGAAAACTTGGTACAGGGACAACTTGGTACAAGGATAACTTGGTACAGTGGATAACTTGGTACAGGGAAAACTTGGTACAGGGACAACTTGGTACAACAGATTTTTGCGCACATAAGAACAACAAAATTATCTACTATCATATGTGTACACCTCGCAATCTTTAGCTGTCATTCATAGCATGGAAGGGTCTAGGTCTTAGCGGCACTCACTTTTGTGGGAAGACCCAGCATAGGAAGTGCTTCTTCAACCTCAAAAGTTCATTCTTCACCTGACACTGTGACCATATGCTGATTGTGTGGCAATTGAACATGGTCTATGTGGGCAGCGACGTGGAGCTAGCTGGGGGTAGGCGAGAGCCTGCAGGATGCCGGCGACACCCAGCGTGCCAAGGAGAAGTGGGACCCTTCTTTACAGTTCTCAACCAATTTCATGAAGGCTACGCTGTAAAAAGAAGGTGCAAAATATTTGGGTATGCCTATTTGGCCACATTCTTAGCTGTACCAAGTTGTCCCTGTACCAAGTTTTCCCTGTACCAAGTTATCCACTGTACCAAGTTGTCTTTGTACCAAGTTGTCCTGTTACCGGGGGGGGGGTGTGGGCAGGATGCTAAGGCAGTACAGAGTTTGAGGCGTAAATGGAGCCCGAATTTGTATTGTTCAGTATAACAAGTATATGGCGCAGAGCGCAATAGGTGACCGCGGAGCTTCATGCCTCATAACTTCCCAGGCAACCTTGTACCAGGTATTAATGCTCTCAATAGTGTAGTGTTTCTGGTACAAGAATAATGATTATTTGTTGCATTTAAGGTCCATTGCATTTGTTTTATTAGTGAGAGCACAATATATTCAAATAGTAAAATGCAAAAAAATAATAGAAAGATGGGCAAGCATGGGTTGAAATATGGTATCCCAATGTAGAATGCAGTATGTGGAGAGGAATAGGATTAGCGGGGCAAGGTATTCATGGGAATGTGGCCACAGTTTGTACATGGGTGGTTCAGTTGGCCCATTCCTATTCGGCAAAACCTGGTTCCTGTAGAGCATCCACCACGCCAGCAGAAGCAGAGGACTGAAATTGAGAAATAAATGAATTTTGATATTATTCCTGATAAATTTGGTTTTTACCCATTGCCATAGCTGATGTAAGGGCCAACACCTTCAGCGCAAAGGCAGCATCGAACTCCTTCAATGATACATCATCAAGAAATGGATTGAAATTGAGGTACCCACTTTGTAGTGAGCTTTGGCCTTCAGGTACACATCCAGAGAAGCTTTCTGGACCAGCTGTGAAATATCTTTTGTTTTGTCCCATGCTGTTTTGTCCCATCCCATAATTTCTATAAAAAAAGTTTGTCCCAATCCGTTGAGAATTGACCCTTTTACAGCATACCCAAATTTTCAACCTTTCTACCCAAAAAAGTAATGTTTCAAATGCTCGGAAACCGGTTCCACCCCACCAGATCTTCCTAAAATAGCATTACCTTTCAGGAAAAAAAAAGTTTGTCAAGATCCGTTGAGAATTGACCCTTTTACAGCATACCCAAATTTTAAACCTTTCTACCCAAAAAAGTAATGTTTCAAATGCTCGGAAACCGGTTCAACCCCTCCAGATCTTCCTAAAATAGCATTACCTTTCAGGAAAAAAAAAGTTTGTCCCAATCCGTTGAGAATTGACCCTTTTACAGCATACCCAAATTTTAAACCTTTCTACCCAAAAAAGTAATGTTTCAAATGCTCGGAAACCGGTTCCACCCTCTCCAGATCTTCCTAAAATAGCATTACCTTTCAGGAAAAAAAAAGTTTGTCAAGATCCATTGAAGAATTGGCCCTTTTACAGCATACCCAAATTTTCAACCTTTCTACCCAAAAAAGTAATGTTTCAAATGCTCGGAAACCGGTTCCACCCTCCAGATCTTCCTAAAATTGCATTCCCTTTCAGGAAAAAAAAAGTTTGTCAAGATCCATTGAGAATTCGCCCGGGGCCAGCATTTCCAGATATATATATATATATATATACATATCAGGACAAAAGTTTAACGTAACCTCTATAGAGGCCGCGGAGCGGCCCTTGGGCCGCTCCGCAGTAAAAGCGGTCATTAACGCCAAGCAGTTTCCGGCACTTCCAGCAAAATAATACCGGTTTTAGCTCATGGTAAATAAATAATTTCTTCTTAATTAGGTTTGCTGAAACAATTGCGATGGGCCGGTTCATACAGCGTGTCTCGGAATCATTGATGACCCTTCATATTTTTAGCGCCTTCCAGCTGTTAAAAGAACCTCAAATCTCCAATTTGGCAAATTATTCCAATAGATCCCAAACCGGCTTTTGCTTGTTTTTGAAGTTTAGTTCAGATAGAATAAATTCTGCAGCTGGTTAAATGTGATAATTCAGTTCACAGTTTGGTTATCTCGTGAACAGTTCAGGGTCACGGTGTTAGGCAATAGAAAGGATGGAAGAAGTGGCCTGGAATCACAGGTAGGGTAAAAGCAGGTTCTTGTACTGCATAAGATCAACGCCCTAATCAAATACTTCGCGTGGCAAGTCGCAAGACTTCAAAAGTACACCGAAACATGACAACTTGGAAAGACTTGTAAACAATAGGGGCCATCTCTGTCCAATGCAGCACGCCAGAACAGGGGAGGCCGAAACTATGTCTCACAGTGCACCATGGTAGTTTAGAACTGAACCCAGGTCAGTTTGATTGTGTTCAGCCACGTGGGGGGCGGCATCGCAAAGGAATAAATAACCTCGAATCTGCGTCAGGCCCGAAACAGAATCTCTCAGAGAGAGAAGGCAGCGAGAACTTCGAGCGCTCTCTTAGAATGTATCCGATGCTATATGGCCAATCGTGGACACAGACAGCTCAGCCTAAGTTCAGCAGGTTCCAGTCAATACTCTGTGCAAAACTGCATGCAAGGCGGATTGGACAGTGGTCAATGGGCCGAGGGACGCATCTCTGCTGTATCTGAAATGACAATCCCCTTTGAGCATAATTGAATCAAATGCGAAGCTGGTTTCATGTCTGGTCAGTGAAAAGAGTGGGCCTTGAAGCAAGCGAGGTGAAGCCTTCAACCTGAAGGCGTGTTGAAGTGAAAGGTGGAGGGCCTAGGCGTTGGAGAAGAATAGGGTGGCGGCTATGAAGTTGCCCAAGCTTCGGCTGCCGCTCATGCCCGATTTGCCCAGCTGTGCCGCCGAACCGCCGCCACCGTCCACCTCTGCCAGCAGCTGACAAGACAACCAGCTCTATTTCATATTAAAAAGGTATCAAAAATTTTCAAGAATGTCCTAACATCAACCCTTTACATTAGCGAAACATCGGCCGTTGGAGTAGAGGAATCCTGCAGAATTGCTGAGGAAGAG